>CAUYUJ010020313.1:0-47500 GCA_963575745.1 Prorocentrum cordatum | reverse complement strand
TTTTTTTTGTCTCTCTCTCTCTCTCTCTGTCTCTACCTCTGTCTTCATCACTGTCTCTCTCTCTCTCTGTGTCTTCGTCTCTGTCTCTGTCTCTCAATGGGTGTGTGTGTGCCTGTCTGTCTCTCTCTCTCTCTCTCTCTCCGTACCCTCCCCCTCTCTCCCTCTCTCTGCTGTGTCTTTCCCTTCGGTCCCCTCCCCCCCTCTCCCAGCACCCCCCGTGCAGGGAGAAGCTGGTGGACGACCTGTGGATCGTCGGGGCCGGGCCCGCGACGCACTTCCCCATGGCAGCCGTGTGGCTCGCCCTCGTGAGTGGGCCCGGGGGGGGAGGAGGAGGGGGGGGGGAGGAGGAGGAGGAGGAGGAGGAGGAGGAGGAGGAGGAGGAGGAGGAGGAGGAGGAGGAGGGGGAGGAGGACTTGGCGCAAGCGCGCCTTTTCGGGTGCCGAGGGCCTGCAGGTCGTGCGGCCCGCACGGCGGCCCGCGGCCTCCGAGTGGACCCCCGAGGCGCGACGGGGCGATCGAGCTGCAGCAGTTTCTGGCAGCCTGTTCCTGGCTCTACAGTCGGGGCCCTGAAGAAGGAACCTGTTTCGTTGGGGAGGGGCTCGGTGTTCCTTAAGTGTTTCACAGCTTGCCTCAGGTTTTCCTATGGTCTCGATCGGACATCGAAGGTTAACTTATGGAAAAAGGGGCCTCGTTCCTTACTTAGGGTTCCTTAGGTCAACGCCCCGACTGTAAGTCGGGCCTGTCCCTCTGCAGGAGGAGTGTCCAACAATAGTCATGAAATAGCCCGGGGACGATCCTCTGAATATCTGTTGGAGTATTCGTTTGAGTATCTTGGATCTCTCGTCCAAGATCCCGCCTGTAGGAGGACACGCCCGACCTGATCCTAGCTGCGGAGAGGGTGGATCACCGAGCGCGTTCCATTATCCGCACAGTTCCTACTCGCGGGCGTCCGAGAAACACGTGTCTGCTCCGACGCGATGGATCGCGAGTCGCCCGCGGCGGATCCAGGCCGCCTGCGAGCAGCTGCTCTGCGAGCGATGGACCTCGCCTGTCTAGAGAAAGGGAGGGAATAGGGAGCAGACGACGACGAGCGCGCAGGCGAGAGGCCAGGGCCAGCGGGGCGAGGCAGGCGTGCGGGCGGGCGGCAAGGGGCACGGGCGGGGGAGAGAGCAGGCAGGGAGCAGAAAGAGAGGGAGGAGAAAGAGAGGGAGGAGAAGGAGAGGGAGAGGAGGAGGGAGAGGAGGGGGAGGAGGAGGAGGAGGGGGAGGAGGAGGACAACGATGAAGGAGGAGAAGGAGGGGCGAAGGGGCGAAACGGCCCCGTGGCTTCTACGGGAAGTCCGCGCCGTGCCGCCGCGGCGGCGTGGTCAGCGCGGACGCGCCAGGCTGAAGTCTGCCAGCTGCCCGTCTGCCTGAGCTCATTCAGTATTCCAGGTCGCCCCTTAGGGCGCGAAGGTATCATCGAGAGTAAAGAACCCCTAGCCCTGAGAACACAGTGAAGCGTAGCCCAAGTCAGGTTCCCGCTCCTGCACTCGGGGGAACTGATATGGGTGGTCTGGTGAGATACATCTGCTGAAGAGGCTCCTTGTCCTTGATGCTTTGGGCCTCTCAAATCAGGCCCGCTCCCGCATGGCTACGGCTCCCGTAAAAAAAAAGAGGCTAATCGAGGGCAATCGCGCTGCGCGCGCCGCGGCCTGGGTCGAGGATGTGCCCCTTGCCAAGGTGGCCTCGGGAGGGCGACGGCGAACACGGAAGGCGCCTCGCCGGGAGCCAGTGCGCGAAGCCGGGGGGCCGCCGGGCCCCAACCAGGCCACCGTGGAGGCGTTGCCCGAAGGATTGCAAAAAACCAAGGATTGCAAAAAACCCGAAGGATTGCAACGAAGGATTGCAATCCTTCGGGTTTTTTGCAATCCTTCGGGTTTTTTGCAATCCTTGGTTTTTTGCAATCCTTCGGGTTTTTTGCAATCCTTCGGTTTTGCGTAATCCTTTGCAATCGCTTCGGTCAGGAACGTTCTCCTCGAGGCGTGGCTCCCTCGCCCGCTCGGCCCCCCCCCAGCCGCCTCTCGCCTCCCGCGTTCCCTCTCTCTCCCGTGCCTCGCTGTGCCCCGGCGCGCTCCGCCGCTGCTCGACCACCGTCTGATCCTCTTGCGGCGGGTGGGAAAGACCGGAGACACTCGGTCGGCAATGTGCGCCTCCTGGAGGACCCCTGACCAGGCCGAAATCGGCCTGACATGTGGCGCGCGGCTTTACAGGGGGGGGCGGGGGCGGGGGGGGGCCGAACCCAAACATGCAGCCCTCTCCTGCTGTATCGCATGCAACGACTGGCAAATCGCGCGAGCCAAAGGTCGTTCTTGCTCAGGGTCATGGCTGCGTGTAGCCGAGTTCGGTTTCCCCTTCGCTTGGGATGTCGAGTGGGGAACTCTTGTCGTGGTGCGGTTAATTCGGGTGTGTCCCCCTACTGGTCGGTTAGTATGAGGACGATTTGTTTGGCATTTTTTTTTTTCTTTTTAGTCTTAACTCTGCCTGTAGGAGGACACGCCCGACCTAACGCTCGGGGTGTCGACGGAGGAAGGCTGGTCGGGACACGGTGCTGGAGCTGCAGTCCCCAGTGCGCGCCGATTCGGGTGCTCGCGTGCCTGCCTACGCGCGCTGTGTGTACGTGTTTCCCCCTTCTTCCGTGCATTGTGGCCTTCTTTTGCGTACAGCGTGTCCCCTGTTGCCACTCCGCTGGAACAGTCGCCCTCTGCCCAGCCACCGACGCTAAAACATGTGCGCGCGAGTGTGCGCCGAGTGAGTTTGCGTCTGTATTTCACTCGGGGGGGGGGGGCAGTCTCATTTTCGTGGATTATTCGTTTGATTGGTGGGTTGTTTTTTAGCTTGTCTGTGTACGCATTGTTTTATTTGGGTTGTCAGTGTTCAGCTGTCGTTCAAGTTCAGCTTTCGTTCGGGTGTCAATTGTGGGTTTGCTCCCGCGCAAGGCTGTACTCGTTTCTGTTGACCTGCCGATCGCATCGGGAGCAAGAGCGGGGAACCATCGTCATTCCGCCCCCGGCCTCAGCGCAGCTCGGTCAGCAGCTGGAGGGGGCTCGCGGCGGACAAGCCCTCCGGCCTGTCCGGCCTGCCCTGCGTTTCTTTCGTGGCCGTCGTGGTGGTATCGCTGCGGTGCTGCGGTGTGTTTGTGTCGAGCCGACGCGGCGGGAACCTGGCGCGGGCGTTCGAGGTCGAGCGCCGCCAGTGGCCCCCAGCATCGGCCGTCATCGAGCGATCCTGCGTTACGGGAGAGCCGTGATCGTCCAATGACGAACGATCCACGCGGTGTCAGAGGCCAACGCGCAAGTCGTCACGGCGCGAACCCGCCGATCGCTTACGATTAGGATCGCCGAGGCGTGTGCCGAGTCGCCCCTGGGGCCGTTTCGTGCAGGCGGCCAGGTTGCCCGCTGGGTTGCCGGGGCGCGTGGAGCCGTGGCGCCAGGCAGTCGTCCGTGCCTTTTTTGGGGGTGTACGCTGACTCTTGCTCCTCGAGCACGGCCTGTGGGCCCTCTTGCTGGTGGATCCCGAGGCGGGACTCTATACATGACCACCGCCTGGAGGATCGATGTTCGGGGACCTCGGCAGGCGGTGGATATGTGGATGCGTTCGGGCCTCCTGGGGGCTCAGCAAGTGCATCCATGTCCACCGCCCAGTGGGGCACCAGGACGTCGGTTCCCAGGCGGTGGATGTGGAGAAGTCCCCACCTCGCACTCCTCGGCTCGTTGGCTTGTACCCTGTGTTGTGCCTCGTGGTTGTCGCGAAGCGTGCATGTTTGCCAGTCTCCTGCCCCTCCCGCCTCTCGGAGCGCTCGCGCGGAGTGCGCGGTTGTCATCAATCGTGCGTGCGATGGGCGGCGGTTGCGGAGGGGGTGGCGCGCGGGGCTGATCCCGGGTCCTGGGGCGGGAGCTCCAGGGATCTGAGTCCAAGAAGCCCCAGGATTCCGAGTCGACCTCACGAAGCACACTCAAAGCTTTACGAGATGCGGCGAGATTGCGCGAAAGGAACGGTGTGGGGAGGACGGGGCCACCACCTCTGTGCGCAGGAGTGGCGGTGCCCAGGTTTCGCGCTGCGGAGATGAGGCCCGCTCGCAAGGAGGTCTCGAGCCCTCGATCCTCCATCCATCGGTATCGCTACCTTGCCCTCCCCCTCCGATTCCTCTGGGCCTTGATCCGTTCCGCCAGCGCGTGGCGCTGCCGGCCCGGAGATCGGGCCGGCCTCCCCAGCGGAGACGGGGCGGGCAAGAGGTGTCATGGTGGGGATCTGCTCGGACGTGCACTTCCCCACGGCCAGCTGGCGGTACCTGATTCCGTTCGCCAATCAGAGAAGCTGTCGCCGCTTCCGATTGCAGTCCAATCGCGCGCGCGCGCAGTGCACCTCCAAGATGAACGGTGAGGGTATGATGTGAGCTGTAGAAGTTCTGCGTAAGCATCTATACTTCAATGCAGCGCAAGGCGATCGTCTTAACTGCGGTTTCCTTCCTGACTCGAAGAACAGTGCCTCGTATCAGGTGGCTGACTGATCGCCCAAGAGTCAGCCGTGGGGAGTTGTCGTAATCAGCACGGTGGTGCCTCACGGAATGCGAGTCTTGTCGTATGCCTGCGGTTGTAAAGTGCCATGGCGACATTCGTACTTTGTATGAGTACGGTATGGTTCTTCAGATGTGCACATGCTTGAAATTTATGCCGTATTGGTACTAGCCCTTAGCATCCATAGTTTCACAGTGTTTTTTTGAATTGGCGCATGGTACGTGATGCATACACCGTAACATTGGCTGGACATGGCACGCATTCGGAATCCTTAAGGATGTTGTGATCATTGTCGTGTGAGGGGGCCGAACGGCCCTAAACCGTCCCTGAGTGCGAGGCTGAGATGGTGTTCTGCGGTGCGAGGTCGCTTTGACCTCTCACTTCTAATGAACATGTATGCTTGATCCCCCAACTGGTGCCCCCCCCTGTGTTCTTTCAAGTGACGCGCCTTCCCATGGGCTCGCACCTTGTTCCCAACTATCCTGTGGTCTTGGGTCCGTGTTTTGAAGAGACGGTCCCCGCGTTCTCCTCGTCCTCCTCCTTCTCCCCTCCTCCCTTCTCCATCACCATCATCATCATCATCATCATCATCATCATCATCATCATCATCATCATCATCATCATCATCATCATCATCATCATCATCATCATCATCATCATCATCATTATCATCATCCATCATCATCATCATCATCATCATCATCATCATCATCATCATCATCGTCATCATCGTCATCATCATCATCATCATCATCATCATCATCATCATCAGTATCATCATCATTATCATCATCATTATCATCATCATCACCACCCGTTGCAGCACACCTCTCACATGTTTCGTGGCCCCATAGGGAGCCCCGACGAAGGTCCCAGTGCTACCGTCCGCATGCGTCCCGCACACCCAGTGCAGCGTTTCGTGGCCCTTTTCAAGAATCCCTTGCACAAACAAGAGACGAAGTGCACACGCGCGCGTCGTCGCGCGCGCATGCCGAAATCCGTCAGAAACCTGTGGTTTCGGAAGGATATCAAAATCGAGTGTTCAAACCAACGTACAACAAACACAGGGTTTCGCAATTCCAAAAAGCTTGCGCGCGCGCTCTTGCGACTTCTTGAGAAAACCACAGGTTTTCAACATTTTCAGAGCATGCTACCAAGCGGGCTTCGCGCGCGCATGTCGAAATCGTTCGAACGCCCTTGCGCGCGTCTGGGGGGGCACGATCCGTGTTGACTATTACCATGCGGGCCACTCTCGCGCGTCTGCCGCGTGCGCATTTCGACCTCTTCCCAAAACCTTCATCACCGACGCGACGACGCCGTGATCGTCGTCGGCGTGATCAGCATCGGTGCCGTCACTGGCTGCCCCGTCGTCGCTGTCAGCATCGTCGCCAGCATCGCTACTATAATCTTTGTGTCTGCCGTTGTCGACGTGGCCATGATACCGCGCCCGCCCAAGTCTCCGACTCGCACTGAAGTGCCCGGTGGGATGTGCCGAGCGGTCAGCGCCACCGCGTTCTCGTCGGTCGCGCCAAACTAGCTGGCCGCTGCGCGCGAGCATGCGCGGGCTAACGCGGCCGCAAATATACACCAGCCAACACCAAGCAATCATCGCAATCGCCACCACATGGGTTTTGCAAGTCAAGTTGCGGGTTGGTGGGTGGGATGTGTGCCCGAGCAGTGGAGTGGACGACTCATTTCGAACCGCCCGCGTGCGTCCCACACACCCAATTTGGCATTCCCACCCACCCAATACAGCGTTTCGTGGCCCCATAAGGAGCTTCACCGACGGCCCCATTGCTACCGCCCGCATGCTTTCCTCCCCACCCAGTACAACGCTTCGTGGCCCCATAGAGAGCTCCACCGAAGCCCCCAGTGGGACCGCCCGCATGCGTCCCACACGCCCAATTTGGCACTCCCACCCGCCCAGCGCAGCGTTTCGTGGCCCCATAGGGAGCTCCACCGGCCGCCCCGGTGCTACCGCCCGCATGCGTTCCCCCCACCCAGTGCAGCGCTTCGTGGCCCTTTAGGGACCTTCACCGAAGAAAATATTCACACTTGCGTTGCCCACAGCCGCATATGGTTGGGTCTTTCGCCCGGATTTTTTTGTTGGTTGGGCAGGGAACGTGTTGATCTTTGAAATGTGTTGTTGTCCTCCTGCCCAGACGACAACTACAACGGTTGCCGCCGAATACTTTCCCACAACTTCATTATCCATGAATCGCGATTTAGCTGGAGGTGTCTTTACAATTCTTGACGCATCGCGTATCCTTTCCAGCTCCGTAGCCTGGCTCAAGTCCGTGGCCATTTTGGCTCAAGCCGCTCTGGCTCAAGCGGGCCTCAGCGGCTGGCCAGCTGGCCGGGCTTCCGCCCCTCGGTCCTCGGCCTCCCCGGCCGCGGGGGCGTGCGAGGGGTTCGCCCCCCTCCGCGCCCCCGCTCGCTCGGCCATGGAGTCGCGCTCGGCGCGGCGGCGGCGGCAGCGGCGCGCTGCCGCCTGCTGCGCGGCCGCCGCGGTCGGCCCGGCCGGCCTGCTGCCGCCGCGGCCCGGCGTGGCCCCTGGCTGCCTCGGCGTGGCCGGCGGCGCCGCCGCCGCGGCCGCCGCCGCCGCTGCGGCCGCCGCGGCCGTGGGGCGGCCGGCCGCGGCGAGACCGCCGCGGCGCCGCGCTGTGGCGCGCGCTCTGGGGGCCTCCGCGGCTGCCGCGGCCGCCGCGGGTGCGGCGGCTGCTGCCGTGGCCGCCGCGGCCGCGGGTGCCGCCGCTCCCGCCGCCGGCCTCCCCGCCGCGGCCGCCTTCGGGGCCGGTGCGGCTGCGAGGGCTGGGTCGGCTGGCGGCGGTGGTCTGCCCGCCGATGCGCTGGCCGCGGCCGCCGCTGCTGCCGCCGCCGCTGCGGCCGCCTCGGGCGGGCCGCTGGCGGCGGCCGCCGCCGCTGGCTTCACTGGTCATGAAACTGGCGCCCAACATCATGTCCTACGTCATCCTGAACAGCTGGTGCGAGAAGGGCAGGCGTTGGCAGTGGCAGCTGGCCGTGGCACTGGTGAGCGAGATCCTGGTCGTGAAGCTGGAGCCCAACATCATCACGTACGGCACTGTGAACAGCGCGTGCGAGATGAGCAGGCGTTGGCAGCGGCAACAGGTTGTGGCGCTGCTAATCGAGGCCTCGGTCGTGAAGCCGAAGCCCATGTTCATCAACTCTGGCACGGTGAACAGCGCGTGCGAGAAGAGCAGGCGTCGGCAGTGGCAGCAGGCAGCGCCGCTGCCGGGCGAGATTGTGGCCGCGAAGCTGGAGCCCACGATCATCACCAACGGCACTTTGAAGAGCGCGTGCGAGAAGAGCAGGCGGCAGCAGTGGCAGCAGGTTGTGGCGCTGCTGGGCGAGATTGTGGCCGCGAAGCTGGAGCCCAACATCATCACCTACGGCACTGTGAAGAGCGCGTGCGAGAAGGGCAGGCGTTGGCAGTGGCAGCAGGCAATGGCGCTGCTGGGCGAGATTGTGGCCGTGAAGCTGGAGCCGAACACCATCGCGTACGTCACTGTGAACAGCGCGTGCGAGAAGAGCAGTCGTCGGCAGTGGTTGTAGACTGTGGCGCTGCTGAGCGAGATGGCGGCCGTGCAGCTAGAGCCCAACATCATCCCCTACTGCGCCCTGAACAGCTGGTGCGAGAAGGGCCGGCGTTGGCAGTGACATCAGGTAATGGCGTTGCTGAGCGAGTTGGTGGGCGTGCAGCTGGAGCCCAACATCATCACCTACAGCGCCCTGAACAGCGCGTGCGAGAAGAACAGGCGTTGGCAGCGACAGCAAGCAGAGGCGCTGCGGAGCGAGATGGTGGTCGTGCAGCTGGAGCCCAGCATCGCCCCCTGCGGCGCCCTGATCAGCGAGTGCAAGAAGGGCAGGCGTTGGCAGTGGCAGCAGGCAATGGCGCTGCTGAGCGAGATGGCAGCAGCGAAGCTGAAGCCCAACATCATCACTTAGGGCACCCTGACCAGCGCGTGCGAGAGGAGCAGGTGGGCGGTCGCTGTGGCCGCTGTTCTTGAGGACCAGTCCGCGGACATCACGGCTGCTGCGCGCAACTTCGCCGTCGCGGTGTTGACGTCCAGCGACCCCGCGGCGGACGTTGCGAACGGCCGCCTTGCCAGGCTGGTGATCCTCGGCATGTTCCTCCAGGACTGCCGGATTGGCTCCGCCCAGGGCGATGGGGCGCTATGCGCTGGATCCCCGCTGCGTGCGCGCCTTCAAGTTCGAGAGCGAGCTGGGCGTTCAGGACCCCTCGGGCCATTGGGGCCCTGCTGGCTGCACAGCGGATGGCTGCGCGGAGAATCTCGCTCACCAGCGGCAGGCAGAGCTGAAGAACGGCCGCGTGTGCATGCTGGCGACCGTGGGCTACATCACGCCGGATATCGCTGGCAAGCTGCCCAAGGCGCCTTCGGCTGACCTGGAGTTCGCGGACATCCCGCGCGTGCTCGTTGCGCTCCCGAAGGTTCCTGCCGCTGCCTGGGCGCAGATCGTGGCGCCTGGCGCTGACGCGAGAGATCTCGGTACTCACAGCGACATCTCGGAACATAGCAGCAGCAGCAGCAACGTGCCGCCCCCCGCTTCGTTGACAGATGATGACGCCCCAGAGGGGAATGGAGAGGCGGTGGATGAGGCGGAGGAGGTCGTCGTCGAGGAGGTTCAGGAGAGCTGCGCCCCACCCCCCTCAGAACAATCAGTCCGTCAGCAGTCCTCTGGGGGCGCCGCGCGCCCAGCAGGGGGTCCACGGAGCAACCGTCCAGACGCAGGACAGCGAAGCCATCCGCTGGCTCGTTGGGAGAAACCCCTTCGCGCCTATTCGCCCCCCTTCCCCTGTCAGTGAGCTTCTTATGGGCGGCGAACCCCAGGCGCCCTCGCCGGGCGCCCAGGGCGCGGCTGGCAAAGCAGCTCGCGCCCCGGCTATGGAAGCTGCGCCGCCGAGCGTGCACGCGCCTGGCACAACCAGCGGCGCCCCAGAGACCGGAGAGAGTCCCGCGCTGTCCAAAGAGGACGCGCCTGGGAGCGACGGCGGGCGCAGGCCCGAAGGCGAACGCCAACGAAAGGGGCCCTTCCCCACGTGCCGCAAGGCTGCGTCTGCCCTGGCCGCCGGACGCGATCCGAACCCCCGCCTGGCGGCCAACCGTGCGGCCTGCATTTCCCCGCAAAGCCCCGCCCGACGTTCAGCCGGAGCTGTCGCGAGCAGATCGCGAGCCCTCCAGCCAGGACAACGAGGCCGGTTCGTTGGAGACTTGCGGCCAGGATGCACGGCGGCACCAAAGGCCCGACCCGCGCCGATGGCCAGAGCCCAAGGGCCCAGGCACAGGACAACAGCTGTACAAAACAGGAATCAACAACATCCAGTGGGACCTCCGCGGGGAGACACCCAGCGACGCGATGAGACGACTCCAAGTCGCACTGGGGCCAATGTTCACTGGCACCTGGCACGCTTTCACCAAGCGGCAGTCCGTGCCCCGCAGCAAGGGCGCGCTCGACCCGCTTCGGGGCGACCCGCAAACCTGCCTCTTCTTCCTGGAATCCTTCCGCAGCCACAAGTGCGACGTTCGGGTCGTCAGCGACGCGCTGGGCCTAGACGTCGACTGGGCTTGGCCGTGGCAGCTGCACCTGGGTCGGAGCGGCCGAGTGAGCAGTGATTCCCACGCGGCAAAGGGCCACCCGAACAACCAGGCCCCCAAGAAGCGAACAAAAACAGTGGTGGGCCGTCTCCCCACAGTAGCCTTGCTGCCCCCCTCGTGGCATCGCTCACACGGGGATCAGGTGCGTGGAGGGCGGTCGCTGGCTGCAGGCCCGCCGCTGCCCTGCAAAAGCAGCTTGCGGAAGGGATTATGTCTGTGCGCGACGTGTCTCGACTTCTGTTTCGTGCAGAACTTCCCCCTCTTCATCTTGGCTGTTGTCTACGTGCTGCGTGTGTGGCTATACCGTCGACTTCAGTATTTTTCTCTTCTGTCTGCGTGCTGCGCGTGTGGCTATGCCGTGGACAGTCTGGATTCCTACTATGTGATCCACCTTCTCTGTTGACTACGAGTTGTAAATTGTGCTCATCAGTGCGATTGGGGGTCTCATGCTCTCTCTCTCTCTCTCTCTCTCTCTCTCTCTCTCTCTCTCTCCTGGTTCTGGCGAGCTGTTGTCGGACGTGCCGTGCATCTCCTCGAGGACGGACTGCAGTGTGAACGGACTGCGTGTTCCGCGGGTTCTCCTGTGGCCTGCATCCTGGCGCCGGGCTCCCAGGGGGGCCGCCGCTGGTCCCGGGTCCGCCCTCTGTGGCTCTGGTACTCTTGCATCCCGTTTCTGTTGGTCAGCGTTGGCCGTGGCACCACCCTCTCCAGCGTGGTCCACATGTGCCCGCGCACTGCCGGGATGTCCCAACAGCTTTCCACCTCCCACCGTGTACCTGTGTTCAGCGGCTTTTGGTTGCGCCCCCCCCCCTGCAGGAGGCTGAGGCGGAGCATCGATGGACCGCTGGACAAGAGGTACAGTGCAGAAGTGTTGACTCAGCGACTGCAGTGTGAACGGACTGCGTGTCCCGCGGGTTCTCCTGTGGCTTGCATCTTGGCGCCGGGTTCCCCGGGGGGCCGCCGCTGGTCCCGGGTCCGCCCTCTGTGGCTCTGGTACTCTTGCATCCCGTTTCTGTCGGTCAGCGGTGGCGGTGGCACCGCCCTCTCCAGCGTGGTCCACTCGGTCCCGCGCACTGCCGGGATGTCCCTGCAGCTTTCCACCCCGCCACCGTGTACCTGCGTTCAGCGGCTTTTGGCTGCGCCCCCCCCCCTGCAGGGCCGAGGTTGAACTGCAATGGACCGTTGGACAAGAGGTACAGTGCAGAATGTGGACTCAGCGGCTGCAGTGGGAACGGACTGCGTGTCCCGCGGGCTCTCTTGTGGCTTGCATCCTGGCGCCGGGCCGCCTGGGGGGCCGCCGCTGGTCCCGGGTCCGCCCGCTGTGGCTCTGGCACTCTTGCATCCCGTTTCTGTCGGTCAGCGGTGGCGGTGGCGCCACCCTCCCCAGCGTGGTCCACATGTGCCGGCGCACTGCCGGGATCCCCGTCCTGATCCCAGTTCCGTTCACGCCTCCCTCCTCCCCCCGCAAGGGGCCAGGCCGCGAGTGCGGAGCACCGGCAGCTGGTTCCACCCGGCCCCCAGTGGCCGAGAACGGGGCTCCCGTAGGGAACTAAGAGGCGTCCGTGGACGAGGTATCTGGCGAGAGTCAACACGTGTCCATGGAAGTGGACGGCGCTGACCACCCACCAAGGGGGCAGGCAACCGGGCCCCCCCTTGCAGCGACGGGTGCCTCTCCTCGGAGACCGCGAGGCGACGATGTGGAAGAGCGGGCTCCGAGCAGACAGCAGTGTTCCAGTGGGCCGTCCTTCCCTCCTCCTCCTCCTTCAATGCATCGCTGACTGCGGCTTTCGGCTGCGCCCCCCAGATCCCTCCTCCTCCTCTTGACCAGGATCAGTGTTCTGCGGCTTTTGGCTGCGCCACCTGTTCTCCCCGCTCTCTTCCTTTCATTCGCAACGTCTCTGCGGCTTTCGGCTGCGCCCCCCCGATCAACAGCGTAGATAGCATCGGGCGCAGAAGAGCGTCCGCCCTGCAACCTGCCCAGGGAGTATCGGTCCCTCGTCGCCGACCCAGCCGTGGTTCTACTAGGTCCGCCTTGGCGCGTCAGCATGCAGCCGGCGTGCGGTGCAGCCCAGCAGCTCGGCAGATGACAGCCGCCCGTGTGCCCTGGCGACGGAGGCATCCGGCTTCTGCATGGGCAGCGCGGCAGGTGTTGAGTGGGTGTGGCTGTCCCCCATGCGCATGGTGATTGGCTTCGTCAGTGAGCGGCCCCGCATCGAGTGGTACAGCCTTCCGCGGTCCATGTTCGTTTCGCTCTTCTCGGCGCAGCTGCAGCCCCAGCCCTCGCCGGGACATTGCATCGTTGTGCCCCCGGTCTGCGTGAGTCGGTTACGATGTATGTGGGCCGGCTACCAGCTGGTGGTTGTCAGCCTCGTGCAAGCACACCAGTGGTCTCTAATGGGGCGGTGCCCCGACACCCCTCATTGACGCCGGTGCTCAGCGGCTTTTGGCTGCGCCCCCCCTCGCGCCTGTGGCCCGCCCTGGTCCGTCGCCGACCCGGCCATGGTTCTGTCGTGGCCCGCTGTCTGCGCGCCGCCCGCGAGCGGCGCGGCCCAGCAGCTCGGTAGCCGCCAGCCATCGTCACGCCACCGGCGTCGGGGTACTCGACTTCCGCACGGGCAGCGTGGCAGGTGCGGTTGGGTGCTGCTGTCAGCCATGCATTCGGTGACGCCCGGTGTTTGGCTTCGTTAAGAGAGCGGCCCTGCATTGAGTGGTTCAGCCTTCTGCAGTTCGTGGTCGCTCTCTTCAGAGCAGCCCCGGCTACCAGCCCTCGTCAGTACTTTGCATCGTTGTGCCCCCGAACTGCGTCAGTCGGATACGATGTGCACGCGCTGGCTACCAGGTGGAGGTGGCTCAGCCTCGTGAACGCACGCCAGTGGTCTTTCTCTATTGGATGGCGCTCTGACGTGGATCAGCCACACCTTTGCAAGTGAGCGGCCCTGCATTGAGTGGTTCAGCCGTCTGCAGTTCGTGGTCGCTCTCTTCAGAGCAGCCCCAGCTACCAGCCCTCGTCAGTACTTTGCGTCGTTGTGTCCCCGAACTGCGTGAGTCGCAGACGATGTGCTCGCGCTGGCTACCGGCTGGAGGTGGCTCAGCCTCGTCAACGCACACAAGTGGTCTTCTCTACTGGATGGCGCTCTGATACGGTTCAGCCACACCGTAGCTCCAGAGAGCCTTGATGAGTCAGGCCTCCTTCGCCGCGCCATCGTTCGCCCGGGGTGCTGCAGTGTGTCTGAGTTAGTCGCTCGCGCTCGCACTCTCCCCCCTCTCTTTTCTTCCTGGTCTCGCCTCCGTATGTGGTTCGGCTGGAGCTTGGCGCCGAAGGGGCGACTTCTCCGTCCCGTTCCGCCGCCGGTCGCCGCGCCTGCGTCCCCGCCTGCCGGGATGTCTGGGCCGGTCACCTGCCGACGCAGTATGCGTATCAATGAGGGTCATTTTGTCCCTGGCACGTGCATGCGCCACTGAGGCCAATTTACTTCGCACCGCGCCCCGGACGTTGAACCCGCTCCCTGTCCCGCCATTGGAGCCGAGAACCAAAAAGTATCCTTGCCAGCGGAGCCAGGTGCGCCGCGCAACGACGAGACAGGGCCTCCGCCTTGGGATACAATGCCCACGCTCTGGACCCAGCAGCAGTGGAATGCAGGTTGGGCCTGCAGGCGGTGCCTCATCCACATCTGGAACGTAGCGCCGGGCACGCTCGACCGCATCCTGGACCAGCACTCCTCATGGGTATGCCCCATCGCCCCCACCAGGCGCGCAGTAACAGCAGAAGTGCAGGAGGAAAGCTGCGAGATCAGCGTCCACCTCTCCCCAGCGGGCGTCAACGCAGCGGCAAAGGACATGTGCTCAAGGCAATCGGCCCCAAGGGATGAGCTCACCCCCAACGACAGGGAGCACAACAGCGCGGCAGGAGAAAGCAGCGAACCAGTCAGGGTCGGACGCGACAGCAAATCCGTGTTCCCCAACGTGGACCCGCCAGAGTGCCCCGTCCTTCCAACCCAATCCACCTTCAGGCTCTCCGGGGTGGAATCCGACGGCCCCGTCCACTCCTTGGTGAAGTACCTGCTGGAATGGAATCACTCCGTCTACAAATGTTGGGCTGATTTCGTACAGCGGCACGGGGGCGGCATCCCAGGGGGCAGAACCGACGATGGGTCGTGGCCCGCAGCAAGCCTGCTCCCTTTCCTGGGAATAATCTACGGGGAGTCGATCCCAAACAACTGCCCCCCCCCCCCCCCCCCGACATCCCATGGGGTGGGCAACGGGCCGCAGGGGCCAGAGTGGTCTACCAACTAATGAGATCCAACGGGGAGTACCAAGACAAATGGGATAGCTACGCTGCCATCCTGACAGAGCAGAGAGGCCAGTGCCCCTTCCGACAGCGGATCGGCACACTGCTGACATTTCTTATGGGAATAGACCAGGCCGCCCTGGCCTACGGTACCATCGCCGTCCTGACCAACCGAGACCCGCGCGAGGCGGCCGCAGGCGCTTCAGCGGCGGGTGATTCCCCAGCAGCAACCTGGCTGAACAGAGCAGTCGAAACCGAGGCCCCCCCCCAAGCAGACAGCATTGGACCTGCACAGGAGGACACCTCTGCCCGTGCTCCCAGAGCGACCCCCCCCGCCACAGGTGCAGACGGGGGACGCGACCCACAGGCAGAGGGGGGGGCTCCAACCGGCCAGGCAAGCAAGATCGAAGGCGAACCAGATGGGATCGACTGGGGAGGGGAAAGGGGGCAAGAAAAGCGAATCCAACACCGTCAAGGACCCGGGCCCGGAGCTCAGCCCAACCCCGGTTGCAGACGAGGAAGAAGAGGACAGCCCTGACCCCCTCGAGCTTTTCCTGCCTGGAACCACCCAACAGGCCCGACGCCTGGCCCCCATGCGATCGGATCGTTGATAGGAACGCCATCCGTGTAGTCAGGAGCGCGAGAGACAGCCCACAAAGAGCAGACAGCGCAGCCTGGAGCATCAACGACGCTTGGGATGACCGAACCCTCAGCCGCGCGAGCGGTGACAGGGGCCGCCAGCGACCCGTGTGGGAAGACGCCAAGGACGGGGGTGGCCGTGCCGCCAAATCCCCGAGAGACGACCCAGCGCGGTTACACATTTCCGAGGCGCCCTGGAGGGACGTAAGGGCCGCACAGCCACCCCGAGGCGACCCAAGCGATCCCATGGGGGGGCATCCCCATGTACATGTGCCCTGTCACCGATGCAGACGTTGCGAAGGATGAACCCGGTCAGGATAAGATAATTCGCTTGCAAAAGACGCTGGGAGGAGCGTTCAATGGAGTTTGGGCCGCGTGGGTGAAGAAGGCTGCCATGAGGCAGGGGGCCAACGGAAGCGAAAAGCACGACCCTAAACGGAACGCGTTTCAGTAGTGCCACGAATTCATCCAGGCGTGGGGCAGCGCAGGGTACGACGCCTACAAGATGGACAGCGACCTAGGGCTCAACGTCCACTGGCCGTCGGTCAAGGACAAGCACATGAAGCTCCTCCAGCGCGAACCCAAAACCCACGCTCAGCGCGGACCCGACAGCAGTTGACCCGCAGATGGCAGGGCGGCCGCGGCGGCAGCCGTGCAGGATCGATGGGCAGGTGCCGTCGGCTCTGCCACCCCCACCCGGTGGCAGGGATGGCAGGAGTGGAAGTCCTGGAGCCACCAGAAAGCACAGTGGACGGAAACGGACTGGAAAGGGAAATGTAAGCGCTACCCCCCCATGGGAGACGATCGTTGCACGGGCGAACGCGCGCGATGGTGGGGCAGGGAGGACTAGTGCGCCCAGGGCTAGCAGGGTCGGGCTGGCCTGACAGCGCGCCCCCTGCACTCCCGGCCCGTCGCCTGCGACCTCCCCCCCCGCGTCGCCCGTGCCTCTCCCCGCTGGGGATGGTTTCCCCTCGCGGCGCCCGGCCTCGGCCGCAATGCCCTGGCGCAACTCCCGCTGGGGCGGGGGTCTCCCCGCATCTCACCCCTGGCGCAGCATGGCTAGACAGCCCGCGCTGGAGAAGTGGACCTTGCCTGGACACCCCCCCTCAGCAGATGGGGGCTAGCCCGCAGGCCTCGCCGGTCCCGGGGCCACCTGCTTTGCTGTCCCACGGCGACAGCCATTCTCTCTCGGTGACAAGGGGGCGGCCGCAGATGCATCCCCCCAGTGCACCCCTCCTTTGCTGTCCAGCTTGACAGCCGCCCGCTTTCGGTGGCAGGGGGCAGTCGTCTGAAATAGTCGCCCCCCAGCGCGCCGCTCGGCCGGTGCCCAGGCCTAGTTTGCGGCTCCAGCTACTTTGCGTAAGGCTGCGGCGCATGAACCCCCCCATGAGGCGCGTCCGACGCTGGCGCGCTCCAGCTCAGACCGCATCGGCGAGGTTCTGCCACCCCCCCTCGATGTAAGTGTGTTCCGCGGCGGTTAGCTGCGCCCCCCTCATGCGCAGATGTTCTCGGCGTGCAGCTGCTATCAAGTTGCTTGTATCTTGCGGCGGTTAGCTGCGCCCCCCTTCCCCCCTTTTCTAGTGCAAGGTGCACTCTGAGGGTGGCGCCCACTACTGGGCAACCAGGTGGCAGGAGACGCCCCGGCGCTGCTGCGGGCTGGCCGCGGTGAGGGGCGGCGCGCCTCCCGCCGCTTCGGCCCGGTGGGTGCCCCCCACTGTGCCTCAAGGGTTCGCCCGCGGCGGCCGTGGAGGCCATGTCGGGTGACCTGTCGGACAGGCAGCTCGGAGGCCCCCCCCCCGCGGGCCGACCCTCTGCGTTGTCCGCGGCTGGCATCGGTGGGCCTCTCCGCAGCAGGACGGCACTGTGATTCTCGGGCAGTCGCTGGTGTCCACCGGCATTGGGTGTGTGTGCCCGAAGGCCCCGCTTTGAGTGTTGCTGCCTGGTGCAGCCAGCCCACCACTCATCGTCGCATCCACCGCGGGCCTTTCGACGCAGGCGCCGGACTTGTTGCGATGGGTGCCGCCGGCCACCTCGACTCAGCGGTGGAGTTCGAGGGCTGCGCGCTGAGTGGTTCAGCCTTCCGCGTCTTTTGCTTCATGTTTTCCACCGCCGACAGCCTGTCCCCCGGGCTTGTGCTTCTTAGCTAGCCGGGTTGGTTGCGTGGAGTTTGGCGCCTCACGGGCGACCCACTCCGTTGCACTCGCGCCCGCGGCCGCTTGTACACTCTGGTATACTGGGCATTTTGTTCAGTGCGTGTGCAACTGCACGCTTGTTGTGCAGGTGCGATCCGGCCTGCCAACGCGGCGGTTGGAATCGCCAATTCGCTTTGTGCCGCCCGCCCCGGACATTGCCCTTCGCCGCCAGACCGTTGTCGCGCGGCCGCAGACCAAAAAAATATCCTTTCCAGCCTGTTAAATAGAGACACCAGGGGAGTTGCCCTGATCAGAGACGTGTAGCAGCATGCAGTCACGCCCTGGAAGCCTCTTGGAGGTATCTTGGGGTCATCGGGGGTCCCTATGGGCGCCCTCTTGGAGCCCTCTTGGGGCCAATCTGGAGGATTTCGAGGCTCTCTTGGGGCCCTCTTTGGACTCTTGGGGCTGTCTTCGACGCCTTGGGGGTCCTCTTAAGGCCATTTTGGATTTCATCGATCAAATACGGGAGGGTTCACAGTCCCTCACCTCGGATGCCGGTCGATGATCTGTTGGAGCCCCTTAGGGCGCTTTTGGGCGCTCTGGTGGCTGTCTTGGTCCCCTCTTGGGCCTCTCATGGGGCTCTCTTGGGCCATCTGAGCCATTGTGAGGCCTTGGATGGCGATTTGAAGCGAAAAGGCGAGAGCGCCGACATTTGTTCCCAACCATCCTGTGTTTGGGTCCTCGTTCTGAAGAGACAGCGCCCCGTGTCACTCCTCCCGCTGCCCCCTCCCTCCTCCTCCTCCTCCTCCTCCTCCTCCTCCTCCTCCTCGTCCTCCTCCTCCTCCTCCTCCTCTCATCATGATCGTCATCATTATCATCATCATCATCATCTCCATCATCATCATCATCAGCATCATCATCAGCATCATCATCAGCATCATCATCACCATCATCATCACCATCATCACCATCATCATCGTAACTGTCATCGTCATTGTCAGTTGTCATCGTCATCACCAACATAATCATCACTATCATCATCATCACCATCATCATCATCATTATCATCATCATCATAATCATCATTATCATCACCATATCATCATCATCATCATCATCATCATCATCATCATCATCATCATCATCATCATCATCACCATCGTCGTCATCATCATCAAACTCGTCACCATCATCGTAATCACCATCGCCATCACCATGACGGCCGTCATCATCACCATCATCGTCATCGCGCCCCGCCCATTCCTGCACGCCCTCACACGGTTCGTGGCCCCATAGGGAGCTCCACCGAAGGCCCCAGTGGCAGGGTTCGCATGCAGTTCCACCTTCATGTCGGCGCACCCCTCACACGGTTCGTGGCCCCGTAAGGAACTCCACCGAAGGCCCCACCGGCAGGGTTGACATGCAGTTCCACCCTCTCATTTCCGGGCACCCCTCACACGGTTCGTGGCCGCATATGGGGCTTCACCGAAGGCCCCAGTGGCATTCAGTTGCACCTTCATCTCGGCGCACTGGTTCGTGGCCCCATAGGGAGCTCCACCGAAGGCCCCAGTGGCAGTGTTCGCATGCAGTTCCACCCTCATTTCGGCGCACTCCTTACACGGCTCGTGGCCCCATATGGAGCTCCATCGAATGCCCCAGTGGCAGGGTTCGCATGCAGTTCCACCTTCATTTCGACGCACCCCTCACACGGTTCGTGGCCCCATAGTGAGCTCCACCGAAGGCCGCAGCGGCAGGGTTCGCATGCAGTTCCACCTTCATGTCGGCGCACCCATCACACGGTTCGTGGCCCCATAAGGAGCTCCACCGAAGGCCACATCGGCAGGGTTCGCATGCAGTTCCGCCTCCATTTCGGTGCCACCCTCACACGGTTCATGGCCCCATAGAGAGCTCCACCGAAGGCCACATCGGCAGGGTTCGCATGCAGTGCCACCATAATTTCGGCGCACCCCTCACACAGTTCGTGGCCCCATAGGGAGCTCCACCGAATGCCTCAGTGGCAGGGTTCGCACGCAGTTCCGCCCTCACTTCGGGGCACCCCTCACACGGTTCGTGGCCCCAACGGGAGTTCCGTCGAATGCACCAGAGGCAGGGTTCGCATGCAGTTCCACCGTCTCATTTCCGCGCACCCCTCACACGGTTCGTGGCCCCATAGGGAGCTCCACCGAAGGCCCCAGCGGCAGGGTTCGCATGCAGTTCCGCCCCAATGTCGGTGCTCCTCTCACACGGTTCGTGGCCCCATACTGCGCCGATCCGAAATTTTCCAAATTTCGCCACCGTGCTGGCCGCGGCCATCTGGGGTGGCGCGCGCGGGACAATATTCGCGGGGCCCGAGGGCGGATGGTGGCGATGTCGCGAGGGCAGAGTCGGCGCGCCGATGGGCAGCCCAGCGCCCCGTTTGGCCGGAGGGGCCCAGTACAATGCAAGGGCTGAGCCTAACCCCCGCCCGGGGTCGCGGGATCGGGTTCCCCGTCCCGATTTAATTTCAAATCCCAAACGGTGTACTGACCCGAATATGAGCAAACGGCATAGGACCTCCTCGAAAGAAGCTTTCGGGTTCGGTCATGCGCCGAGCCGAAAAGTTTTTCGGCCGACCTGAAAGTGGCCAAATCCCATAGGACTTGTACCCCCCCAAAAGTCGGGTCCGGTTCGAACGGCCCGGAAATTTGCAAACCGCCTAGGACTCCTTGCAAAAACATCGTTCTCGAGGTCTTCGGGCCCGCTCCGAAGAAACCGAGCATGGGCAAACCGCCTAGAGCTTCCTATCAGAAGCGGTTTCTCGGCGGTTCCGGGCCTCGTCCTAAGGAGCCGCCGATGGGCAGACCGCTCAGGACTTC
The DNA here is from genome assembly GCA_963575745.1 of Prorocentrum cordatum. Classification (NCBI taxonomy): domain Eukaryota; class Dinophyceae; order Prorocentrales; family Prorocentraceae; genus Prorocentrum; species Prorocentrum cordatum. The sequence goes on along the minus strand of CAUYUJ010020313.1, from coordinate 27,395 downwards.
CTGCGCAAGCAACTGTGTCCCGGGTGAGCCATTGTCAACGGGAGCGCGTCCCGCGCGGGATCGGGGTTCGCGCGGGGGCGCGGTTGCTTCCGCGTGTCCAGGGGGCATGCATTATCGCGCCCTTCCAGCATTGCGTTTGCGCTGCATTCGCGCGGCGCCGTGCTTCTCAAATCGGAATAAACTTTCGGAGCGCCGATGTATGGGGGCTCCACCGAAGGCTTCAGTGGCAGCGTTCGCATGCAGTTCCACTCTCATCTCTGCGCACCCCTCACGCGGTTCGTGACCCCATAGGGAGCTCCACCGAAGGCCCCAGTGGCAGAGTTCGCATGCGGTTCCGCTCCGATTTCGGCATGCCCCTCTTACATTTCGTGGCCCCACAGTGAGTTCCGCAGATGGCTTTAGCGGCAGGGTTCGCATGCGGTTCCATCCCCAATTCGGCACAGCCCTCACACGGTTCGTGGCCCCATAGGGAGCTCCACCGAAGGCCCCAGTGGCAGGGTTCGCACGCAGTTCCGCCCCCATGTCGGCGCACCCCTTACACGGCTCGTGGCCCCACAGTGAGTTCCGCAGATGGCTTTATCGGCAGGGTTCGCATGCGGTTCCACAATTTTGGCACAGCCCTCACACGGTTCGTGGCCCCATAGGGAACTCCACCGAGGGCCCCAGTGGCAGGATTCGCATGCGGTTCCACCCCCATTTCAGCACATCCCTCGCACATTCCGTGACCCCATAAAAAGGGGGCTCCACCGTAGACGATACTCACCACTGCGGCACCCACAACTGCATATGTTTGGGTCCTTCGCCATGCTAATTTTACTTAAGGCGCCTACGGCGAATCAGCGCCGCCCCCTGCCTTTTGGAAATGCCCATGCGGCCAATCGTTGGGCCGAAATCTGGCCGAGAAATTGGATAATGTGTTCACCCAGCCGTTGTGGACCCCCGTTGGGGAATATTCGGGAGAGTATGAGAAAGGAGTAGAAACAGAGGGGGGGAATGAGGATAACAAGGAGGAGGGGGATGATGATGATGATGATGATGATGAGGATGATGCTGCTGATAATGATGATGAGGAAAACGAGGAGTAGGAATACTAATAATACGGGTGCTTGCAAACAGTCGTAGTAGTGCTGATATTACTGCTACTACTACTACTACTACTACTACTACTACTACTACTACTACTACTACTACTACTACTACTACTACTACTACTACTACTACTACTACTACTACTACTACTACTACTACTACTACTACTACTACTACTACTACTACTACTACTACTACTACTACTACTACTACTACTACTACTACTACTACTACTACTACTACTACTACTACTACTACTACTACTACTACTACTACTACTACTACTACTACTACTACTACTCATATGCTTTAAAACAACGAATCAAACCTCAATGACCACACTACTACCACACGCACCACCATCACCACTACTACTACTACTACTACTACTACTACAACTACTACTACTACTACTGATTACTACTACAACTACTACTGACCACTACTACTACTACTACTACAACTACACTACTAACTACTACTTCCTACTACTACTACTACTAGTAACTACAACTACTATGATCAACGACCAGTACTGCTACTATTACTACTATTAACTACTACTACTACTACTACTACTACACGCTACTACTACGACTACTACTACTACTACTACTACTACGACTTACTAACTACGTTACTACTACAACAACAACTACTACTACTATAAGTAGAACTCTTACTAGACTGCCTTACTACCTACTAACTACTACTCAACGGCTACTAACTACTACTACTACTACTATTACTACTACTACTACTACTACTACTACTACTGCTGCTGCTGCTGCTGCTACTACTACTACTACTACCTACCTACCTACCTACCTACCTACCTACCTACTTACCTACCTACCTACCTACCTACCTACCTACCTACCTACCTACCTACCTAGTAGTAGTAGTAGTAGTAGTAGTAGTAGTAGTAGTAGTAGTAGTAGTAGTAGTAGTACTACTACTACTACTACTACCACTACTACTACTACGACGACTACGACTACGACTACGACCACGACTATTACCACTACTACTACTACTACTACTACTACTGCTACTACTACTACTACTACTACCGTTACTAATGCTAGTAGTAGTACTACTACTACCACTGCCGGTGCTACTACTATCACTACTACTACTACTAGTACTGGTGCTACTACTACCAGTATTACCAGTCGTTGTAGTAGTACTACTACTACTACCACGGGTACTACTACTACTACTACTACTGCTGCTGCTACTACTACTACTACTACTACTATGGCTACTAGTATTACTATTACTACTACTACTACTACTACTACTACAACTACTACTACTACTACTACTACTACTACTACTACTACTACTACTAGTACTACTACCACTACGATTACTATTATTTTTTCTACTGCTACTCGTACTATTACTATTTCTACCACCACTATTATTACTACCACTGCTACTTCTGCTGCTGCTGCTACTGCTACTACTACCACGACTATTACTATTATTACTACTACTACCACTTTTATGGCTACGACTACGACGACGACTACTACTACTAGTACTACTACTACTACTACTACTACTACTACTACTACTACTACTACTACTACTACTACTACTACTACTACTACTACTACTACTTCTACTACAACCACTACCACTACCACTACTACTATTATTGCGATCACTACTATCACTGCTGCTACTACTACTACTACTACTGCTGCTACTACTACTACTACTACTACTACTACTACTACTACTACTACTACTACTACTACTACTACTACTACTACTACTACTACTACTACTACTACTACTACTACTACTACTACTACTACTACTACTACTACTACTACTACTACTACTACTACTACTACTACTACTACTACTACTACTACTACTACTACTACTACTACTACTACTACTACTACTACTACTACTACTACTACCATTGCGAAGGCCTTACGGCCGGTGCCACCGACCCTGAATGGCGATGACGACGACGACGACGACGACGACGACGACGAGCGCTCTTGGGGGCCTCTTGGGGGTAGTTTGTGGGCCTCTTGGGAAGCCCTTGGGGGCTGCTTGGAAGCCTCGTGGGGGCCTCTTGGGGCTTCCTGGGGGTCTCTTGGAGGGGGCCTGGGACGTCTTGGAGGCTTCTTGGACGGTCTTGGGGCTATCTTGGGCGTTTTCGGCCGATCTTTGGGCGACTCGGGGCCCTCTTGGGCCGTCTCGGGGGCCATCTTGGGCATTCGGACCTCATTTGGAGTGTTTTCGAGGTTTCTAGGCCGCCCGAGGAAAACGAATCTGCCCCCCCACCCCCCCCGGGACACCCCCCGGCCCGGGACCCCCCCCGGGACCCCCCCGGACCCCCCCCCCTGGGGAAGGGATCGAAGGGAAGGGGCTTCCCTTCGACTCGATTACGACACTGCTAGATTTTTCTCTCGCTCACGAGCTTGAGAAGGAAGCTGCAGGGAAATGGGGCGACGGAGGCGACGACCGACGGAGACGACGACTCGAACAGCCAAGCCCCTCGGACACGCCGACAGGGTCGGCGGTACTACTACTACGACTACTACTACTACTACTACTACTACTACTACTACTACTACTACTACTACTACTACTACTACTACTACTACTACTACTAGTACTACTACTACTACTACTACTACTACTACTACTACTACTACTACTACTACTACTACTACTACTACTACTACTACTACATACTACTACTACTACCATTAAATTACTAATTACTATTAGTTCTACTACGACTACCACTACTACTAGTACTACTATTACTATTCCTGTCATTAATATTACTACTTCTACCACTAGTACTATTACTACTACTACGACAACTACTACTACTGCTACTACTACTCTTTACTATTACTATTATCTCCTACTCCTACTCCTACTCCTACTCCTCTCCTACTCCTACTCCTCCTCCCTCTACTACTACTACCTACTACCTACTACTACTACTACTACTACTACTACTACTACTACTACTACTACTACTACTACTACTACTACTACTACTACTACTACTACTACTACTACTACTACTACTACTACTACTACTACTACTACTACTACTACTACTACTACTACTACTACTACAACTACTACTACTACTACTACTACTACTACTACTACTACTACTACTACTACTACTGCTACTACTACTACTACTACTACTACTACTACTACTACTACTACTACTACTACTACTACTACTACTACTACTACTACTACTACTACTACTACTACTACTACTACTACTACTACTACTACTACTACTACTACTACTACTACTACTACTACTACTACTACTACTACTACTACCGCTACTACTATGACTACTACGTTCACTACCACTACTACTGCTGCTGCTGCTACTACTACTGAGGACATTATTAGTATTCATAAACACAGTAAAACTACTACGAATAAGCTCAGCATTAGCTGTAGCACATAATAACACTCATACTTGGGAGAAGAAACAGAACGCGAGGAGGCCCCTCGAGGCCCTCTTCGGGCCTCCTGGGGGCGTCCTAGGTCGAGGCCTGCGAGCCTTCTGACGTCACTGATGCATCGACGTGGTCCGCGGTGCTCGGCCCACAGGGCTGCCGATTCGAGCTCCGTTTATGTGGGGCGATCTGGGAGGCCTTTTGGACAGTGCTGGGCCGTCGAGGGGCAGAACAAGGGCAAATACCAGCATTTTTCTCGGGAGTTCTGGGGGCCTCCTCGGGCTCCTCGGGGGCCTCGTTGGCTGTGTTGTAGTGTTCCTGGCCCGTCCGGCGAGGCCCCAGGAGCAGGAGGCCTCATAAGGCCACAGGCTTGGCTCTGATCCCATGTGTTGTACGCATGCTCCTGTAGATTGTGCCTCACCTGGAGCACGAATCCTCCGTGTTTTACGTATCACGTATGTTTGTATAGATTGGGCCTCCTTTGGGGCACGATTCCTCTGTAGCCATTTTGGCTCAAGTCATCTTTTTGGCTCAAACGTTCGCACGGCCGCGGCACCGTCCGTGTGATGGCGCTGCCTAAAGGGGCTCTGGATCCCGCGACGGCTGCCCGCTTCGTCGAGGCGGCTGTGCGCGGGGCGCCCGGGGCGCCGAGGCGCACGGTGGTGGCGGTTGCGCGGTCAGCGGTCTCGGCGGCGGCCTTCGCCGTCGCGGCGCCGCCACCGCCCGCCGCCGCCGCTGGCGCCGGGGCGCCACCTCCTGTTCCTCGTCCTGGTGTTCCGGGCCGCGCTGGTGCTGCTGCCGCCGACCCGACGGCGCTGGCCGCTCGGCGTCGGCGCCGCCGACAGCGCCGCGCGGCGCGGAAGGCCGCCGCGGCGCCCCCTGCAGCCGCAGGCGAGGGCGCTGGGCGGGCTGCTGGAGCCGCTGCTGCCGCTGCTGGTGCGGGCCTCGCGCTCGCCCCCGTGGCCGCTGTGGAGGCGGAGGCTGCCGACGCGGAAATGGAGGATTTCGACGACGCATGGGCCGACGGGCTCGTGCGATTCCCCGATGGTGGGGCGGTGGCGGCCGCAGCGGTGGCCCGCCCGCCACCACCCTCGGACGGGGCCGCTGCCGCGGCGGAGGCGGCAGATCCAGTTCGCGGAGCTGGAGGAGCTGCTGGTGCTGCGGGGTGCGGCCTCGGGTGCGACGGCGAGGCCGACGGTGCCGCGCGGCGGCGGCGCGGGCCCAGGCGTCCTCGGTTGAAGGCGGCGGCGGAGCTGGGTGTGGCTCGCGGTGGCGGCGCCTGCTCTTGGCGGAGCTGCGGCCTCGGTAGTCGGCCCTGAGAAGGTCTTTTTGGTGGCCGACGGCCTCCTTCGCCAGGCGGCTGACTACGAACCTCGGCTCAGCGTGCAGCTTCGGCAGATGCTGGAGACCGTGAGCTAGAGGCCTGCCAACGCCTTTTAGCCCGCGCTCGCGGGTGGCGCGTCTTGCGCCTGGTGGCTTCCTCCGCCTTTTGCTCCTGAGGGAGTGGCTTCGGTGGACTGCCCTCTTTGGAGGGTGGCGCAGCCTGGAGGGTGCCCCGCGGGGGTGCCCCAGGTGATGCCGCAGACTTCAGTAGAGCAAGCCGAGCATTCGTCAGCTTCGGCCTCCGCGGTAGCGGCGGTGTCAAGGGGAGTGCCTTTGGTGGTCTGGCCCCGTTTGGGGCTGGCACGGCCAGGTGCGTGCCCCGCGCGGGCGCCCCTGGTGACGGCGCACGCCCTGGGGCCGCCCCAGGGCCGAGCTCGCGCCGCGCGAGCCGAGGGCACAGCTAAAAACACCTGGGGCACGATTCCTTTGTGTTTTACGCGTGTTCCTACATGTTGCCCTTCTCCTGTGGCTCCCATCCGCAGTGTTTGATGTATGTCTGTTTCTATGTATGTATGTATGTATGTATGTATGTATGTATATATATATATATATACACATAGATATAGATATTGGGCCTCTCCTGGTGCACGAATACTCCCCGGGAGGCTTCAGGAGGCCCCGGGAGGTCCCGAGTTGTTTTGACGGCCTCTCTCAACGGATTTGGTTTTTGTCGTTCAGCTCTTCAGGGCTGGCTTGGAAGCAATTTCGGGCGCCTCGGAAGCCTCCTGGGCAGTCTTGAGGCCCTCTCAGTGCTGTCTTAGGGGCTTTTGAGGTCGTCATAAGGGCCATCTTGGAGGCCTCTTGGTCCATCTTGAGGCGATATGGGAAGCCTTTTGGGCCATCTTGGGCCATCAAACGACGGGAAATAGCAAGCGCCAGCATCTTTACACCACCAAGCCAAAATCATTGATTTTGCCTTTTCGGGCCTTCCTGAAAACCTCTTCGAGGCCCCAGGGGCCGTCTCGGAGGCCTCTTGGGGCCGCCTTAGGCCATCTTGCAGCCATCTGGGGCTGTCTTGATGGCTTGTTGGGTGGACTTGGAGGCCTTGAGCCTTCTTGGAGGCCACCTTGGACCATTTCGGGCGAACTTCGAGGTCATCTTGGGCCATCTTGGCCGTCTTGGAGGCCGTCTTGGGCTGGAGAGACTTATGACCCGGTTGTTTTCGAAGTGGTTGGCTGGTTGGGCCAGGAACCTTCGGCACGGCGTGCACCCCTGTGGCCAGCGCAGGGGGCGGCGGATGACGGAAAGCGCGCGTATCGTCGCGATCCGTTAGTCGGGAGAACTACTAAAGGGTGGGCGTGAGGGGATTGGCTTCGGGATGCCTCGATGTGATCGCCAAATTTTCGGTCGTGTTCGGCCCTACACGGCCCAAGTCAGCCCCAAGCGCGCTTCAGAGGACCCAGGACGGTTCAAGGCAGCCCCAAGAGCGCCCAATCTACCTCCCATATCAAGGAACTGTCGAAACCGCCCGGATGCATGGCACTTGCCTTCGAGTGTGCGTTGATTGCGCGCGGAGGGGCGACGCGCAGGCCTACTCGTTGGGCCTACCCCTCAGGCCTACCCCTAGTGCCTACCCCGTGGGCCTACCCCTATGCCTACCCCTAGGCCTATCTCTTCCCCTCTTGTTATTTTCTCTCGTCCTCCATTTTCTCACTCAATCCCTCTTGCCCCCCTTTCTCCCCCCCTTCCCGCACTCCTTTCTTCCCTGCTCTTTCTTTCTTTCTCTCTCTCTCTCTCTGTATATATTTTCCATTCTTTCGGTTCTTCCTGTTTTAGCGGCTGCGCCAATTACGCATGGCAGGCAAGGAAAAGATATACCCTGGGGGGGCGACCGAAAACGAATTGATGCATGATGATTGACACACGAGCAAGTGAGCCTGAACAGTCTTAACCTTGTTCTTGTGCCATAGGGGCCATGCTTCCGATATGTCATGACTCGATATTCTCGCGCTTTAGAGAACAATATTTTGGTTCGCGTGCGGTGGCGTGTCTCTTGCATGCCAGTCCTGAATTGACGGTTGCCTGACTGTGGCCATGCCGTATCTGATTTGAGCCTCGGGTCCTGGCCAGTCCTCGATCTGAGGGTTCCGTGCCCTTGCACCCGGGAGCGAGCAGATACATTTACGGTGGGTCCCAGTCGGGGTGATTCGGCGACGACCGTTCCGCGGGCAGTCTAAGTTGATTTTTTTTCGTCGGCGGCGAGGCAGGGACAGTCCCCTCCAGCGTGTGGCTATTCGGGGCAACCGGAAGACCTAATTGTCCAGCGTGCAAGAGGGAGGAAGAAGACGAGGGCGGCCGCGCGGGGGGAGGGGGAGGGGAAAGCGCTCAGACGTGGAAGAGTTCCGCATGGAGCAGGCCGGAGCGGCCAGTCGATGCAGCGGGTACCGTGGCAGCAGCCGGGGCCGAGGTAGTCAAAGTTGAGCACACCATTAGAGGTCATTCGTCCAGCTTTGGGTGAACGGTCTGCGCTTGTTTGGAGAGCCCCGATCAAGTTCAGGGTTGAGTGGTCCGCGCAGCGGCAGAAACCCTCCACGAGGTCGTCACGGCACGAAGCTGCCGTACAGGGGGGACCCATGCCAAGAAACACCCTAGCTTGCCTCCAGGGTGTCCTGGGTTTCTTGGGTTTCGACGGTCCTGCTGTGGAAGGCGCGACGTTCCCACACCGAAAAACAGGGGACGCCCTGGGGTTTCAGGGTTGGGTTCCTCGCGGAAGGTTTTTGGTGGTCGGGCCCCCACTGCACGGAGCAGCACGAAGCGGAGAAGAGGGGGCATGTGATGGGCCTGTTTTCCACCACCACCACCATAAGTTGGAGGGGGAGGGGGTCCTCCACCTCCTCCTCGTCCTCCTCCTCCTCTTCGTCCTCCTCCTCGTCCTCCTCCTCGTCCTCCTCCTCGTCCTCCTCCTCCTTCCCCTCTGCAACTTGTTGCGGTGGTGGTGGAAAACCGGCCCATCAGCATGGGGAGGGCCCCAGAGAGCGAAGCGTGGCACAGCCCTGCGCTCTCGGAGGTGCACGCTGATCCCTTGGGCCCGAGCAGGGCCACCGCGGGTGCGCTCCGCGCGGGGACGGGAGGGGGCTCCGGCGGCGACGCCAAAAGAGAGCCGCGCCGACCGCCGAAAGCGTGTGCGCACGGCAGGCTCGCGGCCTGCCGACGCGGCGGCGACCCCGACCCCTCCTCCTCTTCCTCCTCTTTCTCCTCCTCCTCCTCCTCGTCCTCCTCCTCCTCCACCTCCTCCTCCTCCTCCTCCTCCTCCTCCCCCTCCTCTTTCTCCTCTCCTCCTCCTCCACCTCCTCCTCCTCTTTCTCCTCCTCCTCTCCTCCTCGTCCTCCTCCTCCTCCACCTCCTCCTCCTCCTCCTCCTCCTCCTCCTCCTCCTCCTCCTCCTCCTCCACCTCCGCTGGTGGTGGTTGAGCTTTGCCAGAGGCCCAGCAGCGGCCACTACTCAGGGGAAGAAAGCCCACCCGGACCCGACAACTAGCGTTGACTGAACGGCCCTGGGCGTTTGCTGAGCAGCCCTGCCCCATCTGATTCCCTCTTCGGGTGCGTTTGCTAAACGGCCTGGCGTGTCGGGGTGAGTATTAGGAGTTTTACTCTTGAACCGTTTGGTGATCGAAAAGCTGCCGATCGTTCAAAGTTGAACGATCCACGCGGTGTCAGAAACCAACGCATGGGTCGTCATGACAAAAACCTGCCGCATGCCGTTTAGCGGACGAGCCCTGCGCCTCCCGCCTGGGTTGCTGCGTGAGGCCCGCCGCGCGCTCGCTCTGCTGGATCGCGCAAGGCCGCGACGACAAAGCGTGTATGCAGATTTGGTTTTCCTGGTAGGGAACAACCATGGAGTGACAGAGCTTGGTATTTTCCCACCATGATGTCCATCCGCATTTGAGGCCGATGCTATCGCACGAGAAGCCGCATTGAGCAGGCTGCTTCACACCGCTCCCTCGGGGCACTAGAACCGGCAGCCTGGGGGCGCAGCCCGTACGAGAAGAGGGCGACAGGCCCGGCGCGCCTCCGACGGCACTGCTCTTGCGGACGTGTGCCGTGCACGGCTGTGCGCCGAGCTCGTGAAGCCGCGGATGGCCCCGCATCCTCGTCAGGAGTGTGCCGACACGTGAGGGAGGCCGCCACGCAAGTTCTTGACCTCCGGCCATAGGTGGAGCTCCCTCTGGGGCCCCGAAGCGTGTCACGAGGCACCCCCCCGTGTCTCGAGTCGAAGAAGGCAACCGCACAGGCCCGAGCCTTCGAAGGTCTGCGCGATCTCTCGCAGCGGCGCTGGGCGGCGCCGCGGCGTCGGCGCGCGGTCCTCGCGCAGTGGTTTTCTTTATGCTTGCGCAGCTGGTTTCGTCGATGCTCGGAGGGCCAAGTGTACCTGCTCCTGGAAGACCAATAGCTGGGGCCTGTGCCAAATACTCCAGATTTCGTAATAAAAGGGAGGGGGTCTGGACCCTGCAAGACAAGCCATTTTAGACCTGCCCCGTGGGAGAACCGTTCAAAACATCGTCCCCAGACCCCCCAGGCCCTCCAAGATAGCCGTGAAGAGACCCCCTCCCGAAATGAGACCCCCCTCCCTTTATTACGAAATCTGGAGTATCATTACCACTTCCTGGCCACAAGCGTCTTTAGACACATCGGATGTCGCTACATTTCTGGGCACTCGTGGTAGACACGTCTGTAGACAGCGCGGCCGTTGCGTTCGGCGCAGCACAAGGGCGGAGAAAGGGTAGATCCGTCTGCGGTGTGTTCCTGCTTGAGAGCAGATCCCACATGGTAACTACGACGGGCAACTCGATGCCGAACACAGAGACATGCTGATGCTCGACGGCAGCTCGACGCTCGACGGGCAGCTCGTTGCTCGCCGGGCAGCTCGGTGCTCGACGGGCAACTCGCTGCCTCGGCATGCTCCTGCTTGAGAGCAGGTCCCACGTGCTCGTTTGAGTCGGGCGTGTCCCTCTACAGGGGGAATATTCAAAGGTGGTCGAAACATGGTCTGGGCACGATTTTTCGACAATTTTTCGACCATCTTGGGGTATGTTTTGACTTTTTTTTACTTCTCGTCCACAATCTGCCTGTAGGGGGACAGGCCCGACCTCAGCCCACGTGCTCCTGCCCGAGAGCAGCTCGATGCCGCGGCCCTCCCGGGCGCCGCCGAGCGCTCCCCAGGCCCTGGGCGCCCTCGCCGTGTGAGGGCCGGCGGGCAGCCCAGGCCCGTGCCCTCCCAGGGCGTTCCCGGTGCAGCACGGCCCGGACATCTGCTTCACCACGTACACAGGCGCGAGCGCGCGGGGCGGCGGCGCGCTCCAGACGCCCGGCGGGGGCGGCCAAGAATGGGGGGGGGATGGCTAGGGTCAGCCCGCGTGGTAAGGATGGGCAACCTTCCCAAGGGTGCCCTTGCATCCTTGCCTCCACAGTCGTCATCATCCGCACCATCATCATCATCATCATCATCATCATCATCATCATCATCATCATCATCATCATCACCATCATCATCATCATCACCATCATCATCATCATCATCATCATCATCATCATCATAATCACCATCATAATCACCATCATCATCATCATCGCCATCATAATCACCATCATCATCATCATCATCATCATCGCCATCATAATCACCATCATCGTTATCATTATCATCCTCACCATCATCATCATCATCATCACAATAATCATCATCATCATCATCATCATCATCATCATCATCATCATCATCATCATCATCATTATCACCATCATCATGATCATCATCATCACCATCATCATCATGATCATCATTATCCCTACCATCATCATCACCACTATCAGCATCATCATCATCATAATCACCATCATCATCATCATCATAATCATCATCATAATCATCATCATCATCATCATCATCATCATCATCACTATCATCTTCATCATCATCATCATCATCATCAGGATCAGCATCATCATCATCATCATCAGCATCAGCATCAGCATCATCATAAGCACCATCATCCGATGTCGTATGTGATACACCCCTGTGACAACGGTCAAAGCAGTGCTTGGGGACTGCTTTGAATCTTTTTGAAAATGTTCAAAGCAGTTCCTGGGCCCTGCTTTGACATCGTCACTTCGTGCCCCTTACAAGGGCTATCGGATTACCCTTGCATCCTTGCCTTCTCGGTCCATCCTTGGCCACTTACGTTGGCCGCGCTCCGCTCGAGGAGCTTCGAAATGGGCGTCCAAGGCCCTTTGCATCCCTATCGCGCGTGCCTGCTATGCGGGCTGACTGTATGGGGCGGGCTCCTCCTCCCTCCTCCTCCTCCTCCTCCTCGTCCTCCTCCTCCTCCTCCTCCGCCCCCTCCTCCTCCTCCTCCTCCTCCTCCTCCTCCTCCTCCTCCTCCTCCTCCTCCTCCTCCTCTTTCTCTGGGGCATCATGGCTGGGGCCAGGATGTCTCCGCAGATTTCATTGGCCCCTCTTCTGATCTCGGCACGTCTCCTGGACCTCTTGGGCCGCGCAAGCGCCTCGGGCCATAATCTGCGATCCCCCCTCTGAGGAGGAGGAGGAGGAGGAGGAGGAGGAGGAGGAGGAGAAGGAGGAGGAGGAGGAGGAGGGGGAGGAGGGGGAGGAGGAGGGGGAGGAGGAGGAGGAGGAGGGGGAGAAGGAGGAGGAGGAGGAGGAGGAGGAGGAGGAGGAGGAGGAATGGACGCCCCCCTGCTGGGACGCCCCCGAGCCCCAGACGCCCTGCAGTGGCGGCTGTGGCAGCGGTGGCTCGGCTGTGGGGCCAGTCCTCCAGGTTCGGTCAGCATCAACCAGATATACATTATATGCTCACAGTCGACCCGCACAGTAAGGACGACCGATTTTCTGTATATTTCTTGACTATGTTCCCTACCTAGGCTCTGCCTAGAGGGTTCTTACTCTGTTAGCTTAAAGGGGCCGGGCAGTGTAAATCGCCCCGGGCGGTTCCCCCAGGATCCGCCCCGCGGTTCCCCTAGTTACGTCCCCTTAGCTTAGCGTTGCTGATCTCATCTTAGCTTAGCCTAGCTTAGCTTAGCTTAGCTGAGCTTAGCTTAGCTTAGCTTAGCTTAGCATAGCCTAGCTTAGCTTAGCTTAGCTTAGCCTAGCCTAGCTCAGTTCAGCTTAGCTTAGCGCAGCGCAGCATTATCATAGCATAACATAGCATAGTATATCATGCCATATCATAGCATAGCATAGCATAGCGCAGCATAGCATAGCGCAGCATATCATAACATATCATATCATAGCACAGCATAGCATAGCGCAGCATTTCATAGCATAATACAGCATAGCATAGCTTAGCTCAGCATAGCACAGCACAACACATCATAGCATAGCATATCATAGCATGGCATAGCGCAGCATCGCATAGCATAGCATACCATAGCGCATCATATCATATCATATCATAGCATAGCATAGCATATCATATCATAGCGCAGCATATCATAGCATAACATAGCCTAGCATTTCATAGCGCAGCCTATCATACCCTAGCATAACATAGCATAGCGCAGCACAGCGCAGCATAGCGCAGCATAGCATAGTATAGCATAGCATTGTGCAGACTAGCATAGCATAGCATAGCATAGCATAGCATATCATAACATAGCATATCATACCATCAAATCAAAGGCACATCAACAACAGCAACAGCAAAGCAAAGCACAAGCAACGCAAATCAAAGCACATCACAAGCAACATCAAAGCAACGAACAGGCAACACAAACGCAATGTGCGACAGGTGTAGACGTGGATGTAGGTCTAGATGTAGATGTAGGTATTAAGCTGTACCACTACTACTACTACTACTACTGCTGCTGCTACTACTACTACTGCTACTACTACTACTACTACTACTACTACTGCTACTGCTACTACTACTACTACTACTACTACTACTACTACTACCGCTACTGCTACTGCTACACCTGCGACGATGAGGAGAAGGAGGAGGACGGCGTTTACCGTTACTACTAATATTGCTCTCCTCGGGGCTCCAACTCCTAGGTAGGGTCGTTCTGGGATAATTTGATTTTGTTGTTTGCGTATTTTCAATTCTGCATCCACCATTCGCCTGTAGGGGGACATACCCGACCTGACAGCAAGTTCCAGAAGCGCCGCTTCACCGCGGGCGTCCACCCTCGCGCAGGCCCCAGCCTGCGGGTACGCGGAGGGTTGCGGGAGTACGGTGCGGGCCCACGCCAAGAAGCGCCCCGCTTGCCTCGAGGGTTCCCTGGGTTTCCTGCGCTTCGATGGCTTGGCTGCGGAAGGCACGACGCTCCCGCACCAAAGGCCACTGGACGTCCTGGGGTCTCGAAGAGGAGGAGGAGGGAGGAGGAGGAGGAGGGAGGAGGAGGAGGAGGGGGAGGAGCAGGGGGATGATGATGATGATGATGATGATGATGATGATGATGATGATGATGATGATGATGATGATGATGATGATGATGATGATGATGATGATGATGATGATGATGATGATGATGATGATGATGATGATGATGATGATGATGAATGTGATGATGATGATGATGATGATGCTGATGATGATGATGTGATGATATGATGTGATGATGATGTGGTGGTGGTGGTGGTGGTGGTGGTGGTGGTGGTGGTGGTGGTGGTGGTGGTGGTGGTGGGTCCTGGGTCTCGAAGAGGAGGAGGAGGATGGAGGAGGAGGAGGAGGAGGAGGAGGGGGAGGAGCAGGGTGCTGATGATGATGATGATGATGATGATGATGATGATGATGATGATGATGATGATGATGATGATGCTGATGCTGATGTTGATGCATGATGATGATGATGATGATGATGATGATGATGATGTGATGAATGATGATGATGTGATGATATGATGATGTGGTGGTATGGTGGTGGTGGTGGTGGTGGTGGTGGTGATGATGATGATGATGATGATGATGATTATGAATGATGATGATGATGATGGATGATGAGAGGAGGAGAGGGAGGAGGAGGAGGAGTAGGAGGGAGGAGGAGGAGGAGGAGGAGGAGGAGGAGGAGGAGGAGTAGGAGGAGGAGGAGGGGGAGGGGAGGGGGTAGGAGGAGGGGAGGAGGGAGAGGAGGAGGAGGAGGAGGAGGAGGAGGAGGAGGAGGAGGAGGAGGAGGAGGGAGGGGAGGAGGAGGAGGAGGAGGAGGAGGAGGAGGAGGAGGAGGAGGGGGAGGAGGAGAGTTTCTTGCGGAAGGTCTCGTGGTCGAGCCCCTTCCTGTGAGGGCAGGAGCGGCGACGGGTCCCTCTTCCACGGGAAATCGCGGATTTCCGCCACCGAACGAGGCGGCACCGGCCGCATTTTGGGGAGGGCACCCCCGATCCATGTTTGCGCGCCCCCGATTGTCTGGGGAGCGTGGCATCCTTTGGAGAGCTCGGGGAGCCTCCCGGGCCAGAAGCTACTCGGAGGTCCGTCTCCTGGGATGCCTCTCGGAGTCTCTTGAAGGCCTGCTGTGGCGTCTTGGGGCCCTCCTGGTGGCTCTTTCTCTTGGGGTGCCTTGGAGGCCTCTTGGAGGACCTCCTGGAGACCTCCTGGGGGCCTCTTCTCGGTCTTCGGGGCCTCTTGGGCCCCTCTTGGGGCCTCTGCAGGCCGCCTCTCTGGCGCCCCTCGGGGGGGGGGGGTCTGCTTTGAGCTCCCCCTTCCCGGTGGCTGGTCTTGACCTTCCTAGCGGGGGCCCGATTTCGGCCCTCGATTGGTTTGCGTGACATGTTCGAAGGTTCAAGGGTCCGACACCGGCTCCGCAGCAGGGGGGGCGGTGTTCTAGGGGCGCGGGGGCGGTGATGCGAGGGGGATCGGCCTTAGTCAGGAGGGGAACAAACACACCGACACAATTCATCGTCGATTCCCAGGAAAATATGGGAAACTATGGGAAGTGGGGGGGAAGACAAAGACCCAGAAAATATGGGAAACTATGGGGAATGTCGTTATTTGCGTGTACTTATTTGTGTGTCCTTGGGTCCCTTGACTTAGAGAAGACATCGAACAACCTTCCAGGCAACAGCGGAGCACCACGACGGGCCCACTCCGTGCAGGCACGGCCCCGCACAGCATTAAAGCCTCCCTGGCAGGCGCTCGCGGGCCATGCCGCGGGGGGGAACTCGCTGCTGTACGATGCTCGTGCCACATGCGCGGTTCGGACGTGCGCCTCCAACACGAGCAAGCCGTGCTAGTACTTGGCATCGCTCGGACGTGTGCATTTTTTCTCGGCGAGGACCATCGAGGAGCATCCTTGATCATTTGGCGAAAAAACACGCGCGAAACCGAAAAAAGCACAGGGAATGGACGTCCGAGCGATGGCGAGAGTATCCTGTGGCCTTCGGCCCATCCCGCAAGCGTGCCTGGCTTGTGGGCATGAGCCCTATTGCATGTTCGTTGGGATATCTCGTGGGTGGCCTCTCGGGGGCCTCTTGGGGGCGGCTTGGACGCCTCCTGTTTTTTTTTTGCGGCTTCTTGCGGCCTCTTTTGTGCCCCTTGGTCGCCTCTTGGGGGCCTCTTCGGGCCTCCTGGGCATCTCTTGGGGCCTCGTGGGGGCTTCTCTGGGCGGAAGGCTAGGAGTTTCGGTTCGTGTTCCCTCTTTTGAACACCTTTTGGGGCCGTCTTGGGGCCCCCTTGGGTGGTTTTGGCCGCCTCTTGGGCCGTCTAGGGGCCGTCTTGGGCCGTTTTGGGTTTTGGGGACCTCTTGGAGGCCTCTTGGGCCGTCTTGGGGCGGTCTTGCCTCTTGGAGGTCGCTTTGGGCGTCTTGGAGGCCTCTTGGGCCGTTGGGGGGCCATCTCGAGCGTCTCGGTGCGATCTCTCGGCGACGCGGGGCCCTCGTGGACCGTCTTGGGGACTCCTTGGGGCCCTCGTGGCCCACCTCGGGGCCCGACGCACTCACGCGACACCGCCCTCGGGAGGCCCCCCAGGGGTGCACGCGGGAAGCCCCCCCGGGGGGGGGGCGCGCGCCGAGCCTGGGGGAGACTCGGGGAGCGAGGGAGCGAGGTGCCCGTCAGGAGCTCTCGGGAGGGAGGGGTGAGGCTCGGGAGTGGGCAGAGGACCTGAGGACAGGCCTACTCCGTGCCCAGCGGCACGGTGGCGGATGGCATTCTGCGTGTGGGCGATCTCTCTCTTTCTTTCTCTCTCTCTCTCTCTCTATATATATATCTCTCTCTCTCTCTTTCTCTCTCTCTCTCTCTCTCTATCTTTTTTTTTTTTTTCTTCCTCTCTCTCTCTCTCTCTCTCTCTCTCTCTCTTCATATTATATATGTCTATATATATATATATATATATATATATATATATAATCCGTATCTGCGGCCCGACGGTCCGAAGAGGGCCCAAGACTGTCCCACGAGGCCCCGAAGTTGCCCAAGATGCCCTCAAGGCGGCCGACGAGGACCCCAACGCGCTCCAGGACGGATTCAAGAGGCTCCCCAAGAGGGCCTTGGGAGGCAAAATTCATTTATTTTCCAAGGGTTTTTGAAGGATTTTTGCGTTCTCGCTTTTCCCGCTTCCCAGCGTTCCTTCACGGCCTCGGAGGCCCTTCAGATCGCTCCAAGGCGGCCCACGAGGCCCCGAAGAGGGCCCCAAGACAGAACAGGAGGCTCCCCGGACAACCCAAGTGTACCCCAAGAGCGCCCCAAGAGGGGGCCCAGAGGGGGACCGCGAACTGGTATCTCGAGGTCTCTGGCCCTAGAGGCTCCCGGTAGGCACCCGGAGGCCACCAAGAGGCCCCCACGAAGCCCAGTGAGGCCCGAAGAGGCCCCCAGGAAGCCCCAAGAGGTCCCCAAGGGGCTCCCAGGGAACGCCCAAGAGGCCCCCCAACACACCCCAACAAATCATGTCCCCAGAAAGCCTTCCGGGGACATGGTTTATCATGGGCCCGTGAGTCTCCAGAGGCTCCGAAGTACCATCGCGCTACCGGAGAGCTGTCTGGGAAGTTGACTGGGAACATGACTGATCGCCTTCTCGTGGCCCTCCGCGGATCGTTTCGCACAAAGTTGCCCCAAGTGCCCTCTTGAACCGACGACGACGAAGACGACGAAACGACGAAGACGAGGACGATGACGACGACGGCGCGCCCCAAGAGGCGACGACGACATTACGACGACGACGACGGCACGCCCCAACAGACCCCCCAAGACGCCCCCCAAACCCATTTTCCCAGAAGGCCTTCTGGGAACCCGATTCAAACGGCCTCCGTCCCTCTACGCAGCCATCTTCCCCAAAAGCCTTCCGTAATGCGGATTGACACGCATGGATCTCTCACTGCCCATAATGCGTTCAGCGTTATGGGCGCTTCTTCACTTCCGTTCAAACCATCTGTGGTCCATTACTTCAGTGGAACAGTGAACTCGTCAAGGCCTGGGGCCTGCTAGAACCTGAGAGCGCGCACGATGCGCGCGCGATGGTTCTAGTATGTGTGTGTGTGTGTGTGTGTGTGTGTGTGGGTGTCTGTGTGTTTGTCTTGCACTCCGTTATCTTTCACGTGCGTGCGTGCCGTCGTCGGAGTTTTTCCTTGCGTGCGACTGCCAAGTCCAGTCCACCCACCTCCTACGCCAGGTCGACATTCGCCTCAGCGTTTCCAGGCTGGTGCTTCGCGATAGTGTCGCCGCTTCGCTGCTGGAGGACAGGTGTGCGGAGCGCCCCATTCTGCCTCTAAGTCGGGCGTGTCCCTCTACAGGAGGAATATTCCCTAATCAGAGCTTGGGGTGCTAGCGGATTCATACGGCATATGGTTAAGTGAGGTTTGGCGCCGATTTCGGCAGCACGCCCGGGTGCCCGGGTGCCCTATAGCCCTATAGCCCTATAGCCTTACAGCCCTATAGCCCTACAGCCCTAGAACCCTAGAGCCCTAATAGCCCTATAGCCCTATAGCCCTATAGCCGTATAGCCCTATAGCCCTATAGCCCCATAGCCCTGTAGCCCTATGGCCCCATAGCCCTATAGCCCTATAGCCCTATAGCCCCATAGCCCTGTAGCCTTATAGCCCTATAGCCCTATAGCCCTATAGCCCTATAGCCCCATAGCCCTGTAGCCCTATAACCCTATAGCCCTGTAGCCCTATAGCCCTATAGCCCTGTAGCCCTGAAGCCCTGTAGCCCCAGAGCTTCATATCCCTATAGCCCTATAGCCCTACAGCCATATAGCCTTGAAAAATTCTAGACGCTTCGCGTATCCCCACCAGCCCGTCCAGAAACGACGCCCAGGCGAGTAGAGGGTCGTCCTGAGAGGCTTTTCGGCGTCTTGGGTGCCTCGGGGGGGCCTCTTTGGGCCGTTTGGGATCCTCTTGGGGGCCTCCTGGGGGCCTCTTGGGGCCATCTTGGGGCCATCTTGGGGCCTCTTGGTGCCTCCTGGGCGCTTCTTGGGGCCATCTTGGAGGAAATCGATCAAAGAAGAGGGGAGCTTCAATTAGTGCTGCCCCCTCTGGGGGCCAAAATGGGGCCAAAACCTTAGTAAAATCAGTGATTTTGGCTTCCTCGGCGAGGCCGTTTTGGACGCTCTGACCGCTCCCCGCCCCCCCTGTCCAGGTCAGTGGGGAGGGGGTAGGGGGAGGGGTAAACCCCTCCCCGAAGGGGAAGAAGGAGGGGTGGAAGAGGAAACGCTCCAAACCTCTGACGCCCAGAGGGCTAGTGGGATTCTGATTGGGGGTTTGTCCGGTATCAATCAAAAACAGAGCAAGTAGTGGTATGGCCATGCTTTTCCCCAATCAGAGCTTGCCTCAGTAGGGGTCCTAGCGGATTCATATGGTTAGGTGAGGTTTGGCGCCGATTTCGGCGGCACGCCCCGGTGCCCTGGTGCCCGGGTGCCCAGGTGCCCGGGTGCCCAGGTGCCCGGGTGCCCGGGTGCCCGGGTGCCCAGGTGCCTGGGTCCCCGGTAGTCCTATAGCTCTATAGCCCTGTAGCCCTAGAATCCAAAAGCCTTAATAGCCCTGTAGCCCTATAGCCCTAAAGCCCTATAACCCTATAGCCCTATAGCCCCATAGCCCTATAGTTTTATAGCCTTATAGACCTATAGCCCTGTAGCCCTATAGCCCTCTAGCCCTCTAGCTCCATAAACCTATAGCCCTATAGCCCCATAGCCCTATAGCCCTATAGCCCTATAGCCTTATAGCCCTATAGCCCTATAGCCCTATAGCCCTATAGCCCTAGAACCCTAGATCCCTATAGCCCTGTAGCCCTATAACCCTATAGGCCTATAGCCCTACAGCCCTATAGCCCTGTAGCCCTGTAGCCCCAGAGCTTCATAGCCCTAGAGCCATATAGCCCTATAGCCCGGCAGCCCTATAGCCCTGAAAAATTCTGAATGGGTTTTTGTCCTGTATCATTCAAAACTAGAGCAAGTAGTGGTACGGCAACGATTTTCCCCAATCAGAGCTTGCCTCTGTAGGTGAGGTTTGGCGCCGATTTCGGCGGCACGCCCCGGTGCCCGGGTGCCCGGATGCCCCGGTGCCCGGGTGCCCGGGTGCCCGGGTCCCCGGTAGTCCTATAGCAATATAGCCCTGTAGCCCTAGAATCCCAAAGCCTTAATAGCCCTGTAGCCCTACAGCCCTAAAGCCCTACAACCCTATAGCCCTATAGCTCCATAGCCCTATAGCTTTGTAGCCTTATAGACCGATAGCCCTGTAGCCCTATAGCCCTATAGCCCTCTAGCCCTCTAGCCCTATAACCCTAAAGCCCTATAGTCCCATAGCCCTATAGTCCTATAACCCTATAGCCTTATAGCCCTATAGCCCTATAGCCCCATAGCCACATAGCCTTAAACAGATTTTTTTTTTTTTTTTTTTTTGTTTCTGTGGTATCACTTGATATTTTTGGACTAAGTTTGAGCATTTTCGCGTTAGTTTTTGTTTTTCACCCAAATCCGCGTGTAGGGGGACATGCCCGACCTAAACCCAGTAGTCCGTTTCCGATGGATACACTCGTACCGTTGCGTTTTCCAAACATGACCGAGTGGTAGAGTTTGATGCGCCGTGGCTTTCGCAGCGATGGCTGTCGCGATGCGCCGCCGAACGCGCATTTTTGTCTGTGCCGTGTTGTGCCTTCCGCTCGCTGCCTCAGGTCACCTGTCCCTTGCCAGCGGCGTGCGACAGTGCCGCCTCCGAACCCCTTCCTCCCCCAGCGTGCCGCGCAAGTCCAAGACTTCTGCCACCCTGTCCCGCCTCCTCCCTTGCCCTCCATGATTTCCTGCCCCCTGTCATCCTCGTCGTCGTCCCATCCGCCGCTGTTCTCCGCAGCTGCCCCCTCCTCTCTGCCTGCCCCCTTCCCTCCCTTCTTCCGCCCCTCTACCTCCACTCTACCCTTCCACCCTTCCCCCGCACCTCCTCCTCCTCCCGTCCGCCATCTCCACCTCCACTGTGCGCAGTTCCTTCTTTGCTGACAGCTCATAACACGATACAGTGGTCCATTCGGGGGTTCCTGGCATGCTATGGCGCCCGGTGGCGAGCAGATAATCAGAGTGAGGGGGCCGAACCGAACGGTCATTCATTGTTCCTGGGTGCGTGGCTGAAGTTGAATTCCGCGATGCGGATTCTTGTTGTTTGTTTGTTTGTTTGTTTGTTTGTTTGTTTGTTTGTTGTTTGTTGTTTGCTGTTTGTTGTTTGTTGTTGTCGTCGTCCCACCCGCGACCCGCCCGCGATCCACCCCGCGACCCACCCGCGACCCACCCGCGACCCACCCCGCGACCCACCCCGCGACCCACCCCGCGACCCACCCGCGACCTTCCCGCGACCTACCCCGCGACCTACCCCGCGACCCGCCCGCGACCCACCCCGAGACCCCCCCGGCGACCCACCCACGACCCACCCCGCGACCCACCCGCGACCCACCGGCGACCCACCCCGCGACCCACCCGCGACCCACCCCGCGACCCACCCGCGACCCACCGCGACACCACCCGCGACCCACCCGCGACCCACCCCGCGACCCATCCAAAAGTTTGGGCGCCTTCGGCGGGTTTCTTTTGCATTCGTTCCAGGTGGAGAACCTGCGACCCACCCGCGACCCAAACCGCGCCCGCGACCCACCCGCGACCCACCTCGACCTACCTGTGATTTATTTTTTGACCCACCCCGCGACCCACCCAAAATTTTCGGCGCCTGCGGCGGGCTTCTTTTGCATTCGTTCCAGGTGGAGAACCTGCGACCCACCCGCGACCCAAACCGCGTTCAGTGTCCAAATCAAAATTTTTGGCGCCTGCGGCGGGCTGTTTTTGAATTCCTTCCGGGTGGAGGTGCAGACGCCCGCCCCCTCACTCTTATCCGCAATTGCGGGGTGCTACGTACAGAGACTAGCAGCGCATTAGAAAAGGATGGGTGGGAGGGGCAGGATGTCATATGTTGCGCGAGCGCACTGAGCTTGCCTTCCCTTCCTCTCTCCTCTCCTCCCCTCCCGTTTTCCCCTCCCCAGGCTGTCCGCCTAGCCCCCTGGGCTGCGTAGCCGACAGGGTCGTCGGATTTCCAAATGTTCCTGGCCGCTTACTGGTTGGCCGCATTGAGGGAAGTCCATACCTCGGGCTCCTAGGCTGGCGGGCGCGTGGACCATGGCGGGGTCCCCCTCTCTCTCTCTTCCCCCCCCTCCCGCTTGCCACACCTCCTTTCCCGCCTGACCCCCACCCCCCCTGCTTTCGGACGAGGCTTCCCCAGAGCGAACTGCACCACGACCCGTGCCCATCCGCTCGGACCTGCCCCACCGCGGGCACCGTCCCCCTCCCCGCTTTCCGCACTCTTGCCCCCCGCGCTCCCTCTGCTGCCCTGGCCTGCTCCTCCCCGCGCTTTCCGTCCTCCCTCCGCCCGTCGGCGCTCCTTTTCTGTGCCCCTCTCCGTCGTCTCTCCGCCGCGGAGGCCCGCTGCTCCCTTCTGCCGCCCCTGTTGCCGGTCCTCGCTGCCTTCCGTGGCTGCCCTTCCCTGTGCTCGTCGCGGTCCTGTTCGCCCCTCTCTCGCCGCTCCGGCCTCGCCCTCTCTCCCTCGCGGAGGCTACCTCCTGCACCACTTCTTCGTGCAGGCCGTGCAGCTCAACGTGCTGCTGTTCATCTTCAACGTCTTCTTCCCGATGTCCCTCCGCCCTGCTGGGCCACTGAGCCCCTCTGCCCACTGGCGGACGGAGGAAGAGGAGGGGGAGGGGGACGGGGACGGGGACGGGGATGAGGACGAGGGGGAGGAGGAGGAGAGGCGGGAGGGGGATGTTCCTGCGCCCCGTCTGCGCCCTCCCCCCAGAGGCGAGGTCCTCCACCTGGTCGGATGGAGTCGAACGGGGCTTTCCCCCCTGAGCGCAGGGCCGCCCTCCTCCTCCTCCTCCTCCTCCTCCTCCTCCTCCTCCTCCTCCTCCCTCCTCCTCCTCTCCTCCTCCTCCTCCCTCCTCCTCCTCTTCCCCCTCCTCCTCCTCTCCTTCCTCCTCCTCCTCCCCCTCTCCTCCTCATACTCCTCCCCACCCTACTCTCTCCTCCGCCCCCCCCGCACATCCTCCTCCTCCTCCTCCTCCTCCTCCTCCTCCTCCTCCTCCTCCTCCTTCCTCCTCCTACTCCTCCTCCTACCCCTGCCCCCCTCCTCCTCCTCACTCCTCCTCCTCCTCCTCCTCCTCCTCCACACTCCTCCTCCTCCTCCTCCTCCTCCTCCTCCTCCTCCTCCTCCTCCTCCTCCCGTTGCCCGCCGTGAGCAGGGAGAGGCGGGGCAGCAGGAGCAGGAGGGGCTCCAGGAGGGCAACGTGGCCCCTTCTTCGACCTCTCGCCCGAGCTGCCGGCGCCGCGGACCTGGAGCCTGGCGTGCCATCCATGACGCTCGCGGGTGAACATTCTCGACTAGATGTAAGAGGGACCTTTCGCCGGAGTGACCTGTGGTGCGGGCCCAGTGGGGCCCCCCGATCGCCGAACGCGACGCGACAGTAGCGTCTTGCGCGCCTGCGTTTGGTCCCCCCGCGGCCCCCAAAAAGCCGCGCACCAAAGGTCACTCTTACCCAGGGTCACTCCTGCGTGTAGCCGACACTCGCACCTGGGGAGATCACGGGGGACGAACACATCTCGAAGAACAGAGAAGAAGACACAAGCACAATTTCTCGCAGGTCCGCGCGGATCTCTTGGATCGGCGTTGGGCCGGAGGACCGTCAAAAGACTGCTCGGGGCAAAGGGCTTCGCTTTCTGAGGGCCCCGTAAGGATAGTAAAACCAAGACATTAGATGTCTGGGCCTCCATCCCATAAGTCCTCGCTGTCGCACCCCGCGACGGGTCGGTAGGCCAGCCGGGCGTTTCGCTTGAGATTTCTTCACCATCTATGACCCTGAAGCATGACATTCGCAAGAGGTTCACGGATGGGCGGCGGGCCGTCTTCAAGACGTGGCTCTCGCGTTCGCGCCGCGCACAATTGCCCCAGGAGTCTGCAGTCTGCAGGAGTTTCACGGATGGGGGGCGGGCCTTTGTGGCCTTCGCCTCGGTGCCGCGCACGGGTGCCTCCAGCAGTCTGCAAGGGTTCCACGGGTGGAGGGCGGCTCCTTTTGAAGATGCGGCTCTCGCCTGAGCGCCGCGCGCATTCGTCTTGGCAGTTTACAGCAGTTTCAAGCATATACTTCTGGGTAGCGTCCCAGACATGGTGTCTGGCACGATTCGGGACTGTCGGGGCGGGGCAGTCACGTTGATTCGCGGTGGTGACGTGCCCCAAATGGTCTTCTGGCACCATTCAGGAACGTCAGTTCGCAACATGGTTCTTTGGCACGGTTGGAGATTTCCAGACGATTATCTTCCAACGGGGCTCTCCGCAATGAAGCTGTAATTTTTCTAAGAGCTTATGACAAAGGAATCCGGAGGGAGGGTTGATTGCAGCATCGTTAATGAGTCTTGGGTTTGCATTGGTCCTCCTCGTCTTCCTCTTTTTCGGCTTCCCTTCTCGCGCCGAGGCTGAGCTTATCGGATGTCGGGTCCTGCAGAGGAGGAGGAGGCCTTGCGGGCTCGCTGACTGGTTTTGTTAGCATGTGAGTTTGTTGACCCTTCCGGTCGGTGTGGTGCTCTCCCTCCTCCTCCTCCTCCTCCTCCGTGGGAGGCCCGGGCAGCGGCCGAATATCGGCCGCGCTGTCAGGGCGCAGTTCTGGCAGGGAGCACTGCCACGCCAGCCTCCGCGGAGGGGCTCCCGGGCCACAGCGCCCGCGACTCGGCGGCAGGTACCCGATGGACGGGGCCAAGCTCATCGTCTGCTCGCTGCAGCTGTGCCCGCCCCGGGCCGCCGTTGGGGGGCTGGCCATCATAGGCGACTGGCCGAACGATTCCCCGTGCCGCGGAGGCCCTGACCTTCTTCTGACCTCCTCTGACCTCCTCGTTCCTCTTATGTTACATTTCCTTCCCCTGACCTCGGCCACATCTTGCTCGGATGCGTTCAATCTCTTTCCCTGTCGCGCCCCAAGGCATGTCCGTAGGGCGGCCAGGCGTTTCGCCTGAGACTTTCTCGCCATTTATGACCCTGAAGCTTGAATTTTGCAGCAGCTTCAGGGATGGTGGGGGTCGTTGTCAAAATGCGGCTCTCGCCTTTGCGCCGCGCATCTTTTTAAACATCTGCAGCAGTTTTCACGGATGGAGGGTGTGTGGTTTTTTTCAACATGGGGTTCTCGTGTTAGTGCCGCCCACATTTTGCACAGCTAGCAACAATCTAACATATGGAAGCGAGGTAGTTTTCAACATGTGATTGTCTCTTTAGCGTCGCGCGTATTGTTCGTAAACGTTTGCAACCATTCCACGGATAGAGGGCGGCTGCCGCTGGGCGGCTGCTTTTCAAAATGTGGTCCCTGCTTCAGCGCCGTGCGCATTTTTTGTTAACGTTTGCAGCAGTTTTACTAAATGGAGGGCAGGTGGTTTTCAACATTTTGCTCTCGCGTTAAGCGGTTCGCGCATTTTTTTGCAAGTTTGTAATCGTTTGAAGGATGGAAGGCAGGTTGTTTTCAAAAAGTGGCTCTCGCCACAATGCCGCGCAAACTTTCGAAAAGTTCGAAGGAATTTCACGGATGGATGGTGGTGTTCGTTGTCCACATGTGGTTCTTGTTTTAGCGCCGCGCGCATGTGTCCTCCACGCTTGCAACATGCTGACGGTTGGATATGGGGGTTGTTTTTTTCAACATGGCGTTTTCGCCACAAACCGCGCACATTTTTTTCACATGTTTGTGAATTAGTTTTGCAGGTGTAGGGCGTTTGTTTTCGTTTTTTTTTTTTTTGTTCCCCCTTTTTTGTTTTTGTTTTTGTTTTGCTAATTTAACTCAAAACGGGATGTCGCCTCAGCGCGGCGTGCGTTCGTTGTTTAATCCGTCGTTAAGTAAGGGGGCGGTGGGAGGATTGTTTTTTCAACAAATGCTTATTGCCTGGTCTGGCGTTGAGGTTGAGGACCCAGAACTTCAACGCACGCAGCGCTGCACACATTCGTTTTTATTCACATATAGGAAGAACTTATATAAACAATACAGCAGCAACAACAACAGCAAATAATCAACATTGTGCCTGACACTTCATCGTAGTTCATGGCCACACGCGTAATCTGGTACAGCAGTTCCCCTGATTGAATGGGCGCTTTCCTTTTTGAAAAGGGGATCTCGCTGGATACCTCGCTGAACGGTCGAAGGGGATATTTGTAAAGTCCCCATCTCTTCTGCTGTGCGTTCCGCCGCCTCTGGGCTCAAGCCTCAAGGTCAAAGCGACTGCAAAACAATTTGCGAAGCTCATTGCAAAACATCTTTCCCTTACGTCTGCTATCCTATTTACTCAGTATTTTGATTCACATTCTCATCGCTTGCTCTTCTCTGGGGCGCCTTCCTGCGCTCTAGCTCTGGTAGCGGAGCGGGAATAGAAAATATCCTGCTCCGTTGCCCGGCAGGGCATTGAAGAGTGTTTCTCCCGTCAATGCGAATATCCACGGGACTTCCCCTTTTGAAGGCCTTGCATGGGCTAGAAGGCTCGTCAGGGCAAACATATTCACCACAACAGTCATTCCGAGGAGTAGACGTGGGAACGAACGCACAGAGTTCTCGAAGTGGAGTACGAGCGGGCCTCGCGGACCTGCAGCTGCCCACCTTGGAAGCCTCACTGGGGGACTTGCCGCCGTCAGGTAAGACTGACTACGGGACTCGCGTTGGAGGAAGAGCCCGAGCTTTCACCTTTACCATCAAGGTCTGCGACGCCAGACTGGTCGCGGTCTCCGGCTCCATCGAAATTGGCTGTGTTCGCAACCGAGAGGAACGATGGCGTTTCCAGGCGCGCACAGCGTGAAGGGCAGACTGCCTCGCCTGTACGGCGCCCGGCCCTTGCACAACGGGCACGGAACAGCCGTGGCCACCACGGAGTCTCCCGCGTGGTAGTCTCCAGAGTTGGAAGCGGACCCAATCTACCCGTACAGCGGTTTAAGGAGGACCGAAGACTTGCGGAAGTGACAAGCAACCGCGAAGTTTGCAGCCGAACGACGAGGGCCACTCCTCTCGCTGGCGCTGGGAACAGCCGCGTGC
>CAUYUJ010020312.1:140000-159779 GCA_963575745.1 Prorocentrum cordatum | reverse complement strand
GGATGTGCATGCGGCAGCTGCTAACTGGAGCGGTCCACTGGCGACCCCAGAAAGCCTGAATCCAAAAATGTGGACACTCGCGCTTACGGTTGTGGATGCCATGACAATTGACACTCTAACAATCCGATCATTGAATTTAATGTTTGTTTAAACTGTGTACAAACATGTTCTAAACGTGTTTCAATCATATTTAAAACATGTTCAAAACATGCTTGATACATCTTTTAGACATCTGGAAACTATTCGGCAGCATGCTTCCTCTCCAGTAATCGACTTCCACAAGCTTACGGTCGGGAATTGTTGATTAGCGCGTCGCGGCGGCGGCCCCAGCGACAAGCCATGCCTTGGAAACGGACAGCGTGTCGCTCCGCGCCGCGGGGCGGGAGGCCTCGAATGTATCGGGGCACTAACGCTTGGGAGTGGGGACGCGGATGGCGTGGCGCGCCGAGGCGTTGTGAGCCAGAACCGGCGGAGCGACACGCTAACCCAAAGTTCCTCAGCGTATCTGGAGCAGTCCGTTGACGACCCCAGAAGACCTGAATCAGACTAGCCTGGCGAAGGACCCAACCATATCCAGTTGCGAGCGCCGTCGTTATATGCACTGCAATCGGAGGAGGTCCCTATGCGGCCGCGAAACGTGTGAGAAATGGTGCGGCGGGCGCATGTGGACGCAGTCACTGAGGCCGTCGGAAGAGCTCCTTATGGGGCCACGAAGCGTGTGAGGGGTGTGCCAACATGGGTGCGATGGGCGCATGCGAACGCAGCTAATGGGCCTTAGGTCGAGCTCCATTTGCGGCCACGAAAAATGCGAAGAGTGTGCCAAACTAGGTGCGGTGGGCGCATGCGAACGCAGCCACTGGGGCCTCAGGTGGGGCTCCCTATGGGGCCGCGAAGCGTGTGAGCGGTCTGCCAAAAGGGGTGAGGTGGGCGCATGCGAACGCAACCACTGGGGCCGTCGGTGGAGCTCCCTATGGGGCCACGAAGCGTGTGAGAAATGTTCAAGAGTGGGCGCGGTGGGCGCATGCGAACACAACCACTGGGGCGTTAGGTGGGTCTCCCAATTACGCCGCGAAGCGCGCGGCGGGCGCATGCGAACGCTGGGGCCGTCGGTGGAGCTCCCTATGGGGCCATGGAGCGTGTGACGAGTGCACCACAATAGGTGCGAAAGAGCGCGCCCACAGTGACCGAGCACCAGGGGGGGGCCTTGGCTTCAGCTACTCCCACCTCCTTTGAGGCGCACTTGTTGGAAGCCCCCCCCTCCCCCCTTTTTCTTCCAGCCCTGGAAATTACCCCCCCCACTCCCTTCCCGGAAGCTACCCCCCCCTTCCCCCCCTTCCCGGGAGGGGGGGGCTTAGCTACCTCCTCCCCCGGGCGCCCTTGTTGAAGCTACCCCCCCTTCCCCCCCTTTTCCCTGCCCGCGAAGCTACCCCCTCCCCCCTTTCGCCGCCCAGAAGCTACCCCCCCTCCTTGCCCAACGGGGGGGGGGCTTAGCTACCTCCCCCCTCCCCTTGAGCACCCTTGTCGGAAGCTGCGAAGCTTCAACCCCCCGTGACACCTTCAACTGACGCGCGGCCCCGTTGGGTCGCGCCTTCGACCTCCAACGCTATCGGTGGCGAGGGGCGAACGCTAGTCGAACCCGCATGTAAAACTCAAGCCGACGCCAATGCTGCGCTCCGTCGAAAGAAGAAACTCTGAACCTGGAACCCTTTTGCCCGCGCGGTTCGCTTTTGTCCGCCGCCAAGGTAGAAATCTTTCCTGATGGCAAAACACGTGAGATTCGTGTTCCCGAAACACGATCCCTCGTAAATTACGGCAGACTCGCGCCCACCTCCCTTACGATGCCCCCCCCCACGATCGTGAGACTCCCTGGGAACGCCTGGCGACCTCTGAGACGGCCGCCCAGGGCCCGGGGTGCTTCTCGGCGACACAGGACGTTCCGTGGCGATCTGGCAACTCCCATCGAAGCCTTCCGGGGAACACCGAAAACCGCCTGGGAAGCGCCTGGGACCGCTTGGGAGCGCCTGGGAGCCCCGGGGATCGTTTGGGAGTTCCTGGGAGCACCTGGGGGCGTTTGGAATCGCCTGGGAACGCTTGGGAGCGCCTGGGACCGCCAGGGAGCGCCTGGGCGCGCCTGGGAGCGCCTGGGATCGCCGGCGAACGCCTGGGAGCGCCTGGGGGCGCTTGAGAGCGCGTGGGAACGCTTGAGAACGCCTGGGAGCGCCTGGGCGCGCCTGGGCGCGCTGGGGAACGCCTGGGAACGCGTGAAGCTGGAGAACGCCTGGGAGCGCGTCTTCATCTGTAACGGGTTTCTGGGGTGGGTGGGATGTGAGCACCGCGCCAGTGTGAGACACGTTCAGCATGTTGACATATTCGCGCTCTTGTTGACCCCACACCGTGAACACCCTGTATCAACATTAATTCAAATCCTAAACAGAAAGAAATCCCTTACACCCCGCCACTGGGGAGCGATGCCCAAACTTTTCAAGACCATCTAGTTATATATATATATATATTATATATATATATATATATATATATATATATATATATACTAGAACCACGCGCGCGCTTCGCGCGCGCTTAGGTTCTGTCGAGTCACAGACCCAGGAATCGTTGCGAGAAGAAATTGGTGACGCGAAGCGTCTTGGGGGCGTCCTTGGACGTCTGGGGTCTCCTGGGGCCTCTTGAGGGGCCTCCTTGGGGCCTTCTTGGGCTCCATCTGGAAGCCAAGATGGATGCAACAAGAGGGTGCTTGGGCTCTCCGTGAGCTATCCTCTGGTTTTCATTCCCCTGGAGAGGAGAAGGAGGAGGAGGAGGAGGAGGAGGAGGATGAGAAGGAGGAGGAGGAGGAAGATGCAGAGGAGGGAGGAGGAGGAAGGAGAGGAGATGTTGGGGCGCTCTTGGGGCCCTCTTGGGCTCTCTTGGGGCTCGTCGGGGCCCTCGTGGGGCCACCTTGGGCTCCTCTCGGAGCTCCAAGAGGAGCCCACAGAGGGGCCCAACATCGGTCACGCGAGAGCTCTTTCGCGTGACCGATGTTGGGGTCTTCTTGGGGCCCTATTGGGCCTCCTTGGGCCCTCTTGGGGTCTCGACGGGGCCCTCGTGGGGCCATCTTGGGCTCCTCTCGGAGCACCAAGAGGAGCCCAAAGAGGGGGCCCAACATCGGTCACGCGAGAGCTCTTCCGCGTGACCGATGTTGGGGCCATCTTGGGGTTCCTTGGGCCTCCTTGGGCCCACGTGGGGCTCCCTCGGGGCCCTCGTGGGGCCATCTTGGGCCCCTCTTGGAGCTCCAAGAGGAGCCCAAAGAGGGGCTCAACATCGGTCACGCGAGGGCTCTTCCGCGTGACCTATGCTGGGGCTCTCTTGGGTCCCTCTTGGGCCTGCTTGGGTCCTCTTGGGGTCTCGTCGGGGCCCTCGTGGGGCCATCTTTGGCTCCTCTCGGAGCTCCAAGAGGAGCCCACAGAGGGGCCCAACATCGGTCACGCGAGAGCTCTTCCGCGTGACCGATGTTGGGGCTCTCTTGGGGCTCTCTTGGGTCCCTCTTGGGCCTCCTTGGGCCCACGTGGGGTTCCCTCGGGGCGCCCTCTTGGGCCTGTCTTGGGGCCCTCTTGGGCCATCTTGGGCGCCTCTTGGGCCGTCTTGGGGCCCTCTTGGGCTGTCCTGGGGCCCTCTTGGAAGCTTCTTGGGCCGTCTTGGGGCGGTCTTGGGCGCCTCTTGGGCCGTCCTGTAACGTCGGAAAGCCCAAAAGACAACTTTGTTGAACATGTACGTTTTACGATCGGAATGGGCGATTTTTTGCGTCGAGGGGCCCTCTTGGGACGCATGTTGGAGGCTTCTTGGGGCCTCTTGGGGGCGTCCTTGGACGTCTGGGGTCTCCTGGGGCCTCTTGAGGGGCCTCCTGGGGGCCTCCTGGCGGCCTCTTGGGGCGGAAGGCTCGAGCTTGCGGTTCGTGGTCCCCCTCTGGGCCCCCTCTTGGGCCCGTCTTGGGGCCCTCTTGGGCCATCTTGGGCGCCTCTTGGGCCGTCTTGGGGCCCTCTTGGGCTGTCCTGGGGCCCTCTGGGAAGCTTCTTGGGCCGTCTTGGGGCGGTCTTGGGCGCCTCTTGGGCCGTCCTGTAACGTCGGAAAGCCCAAAAGGCGACTTTGTTAAAAATGTACGTTTTACGAAGGGAATGGGCCAATTCTTGCGTCTAGGGGCCCTCTTGGGACGCATGTTGGAGGCTTCTTGGGGCCTCTTGGGGGCGTCCTTGGACGTCTGGGGTCTCCTGGGGCCTCTTGAGGGGCCTCCTGGGGGCCTCCTGGCGGCCTCTTGGGGCGGAAGGCTCGAACTTGCGGTTCGTGGTCCCCCTCTGGGCCCCCTCTTGGGCCCGTCTTGGGGCCCTCTTGGGCCATCTTGGGCGCCTCTTGGGCCGTCTTGGGGCCCTCTTGGGCTGTCCTGGGGCCCTCTGGAAGCTTCTTGGGCCGTCTTGGGGCGGTCTTGGGCGCCTCTTGGGCCGTCCTGTAACGTCGGAAAGCCCAAAAGACAACTTTGTTGAAAATGTACGTTTTACGAAGGGAATGGGCCAATTTTTGCGTCTAGGGGCCCTCTTGGGACGCATGTTGGAGGCTTCTTGGGGCCTCTTGGGGGCCTCCTTGGACGTCTGGAGGCCATCTTCAGCATCTCAGAGCCCTCTTGGAGGCCTCTTGGAAGTTTCTTGGGCCGTCTTGGGCGCTTCTTGGGCCGTCCTGTCTTACTGGGGAGGCCTCCGGCAAGCCCCGACGAGCCTCCGGGCCCCCCGGGGTGCACATTTGCGGTCGAGGTCCCGGCCCCGGGCCCCCGGACCCGGTGCGCCGTTATATGTATATATAACCCCCCCAAAAAAACGTGGTGTGGCGAATATCCCCATGCGAAGCTGATCCTTGAGCTCGCACGATCCTCCATCAACAAGGCGGCGCGGGCCACAGCCCGCGCGCGCGGACAAACTGGGCGAATTCCCTGCCCATCGCGATCATCCACTAGAAACGTGGCGCGGTGCACATCGCCACGCGAAGCTACTTCCCAAACGCGCACGATCCTCCATCACAAACGTGGCGCGGGCCACATCCCGCGCGCGCGGAGGAAAGGAGCGAATTCCTTGCCCATCCCGACCATATACTAAAAATGTGGCGCGGTGCACATCGCCATGCGAAGCTACTTCCTAAACTCGCACGACACCCCATTGGAAATGTAGCGCGGGCCACATCCCGCGCGCGCGGCCGAAAGGAGCGAACTCCCTGCCCTTCGCTTTCGTCAGTGGCGCGGGGCACATTCCGCCCGCGCGGCTGCTCTGCGCCCTTCCCGATCGTTAATGAAAACTATGGCGCGCGGCACATTCCGCCCACGCGGCGCCCGCTCGATGGCGGCGCACGCTTCGCAGGGGACGCCGCGCGCCCCTTGGCTGCCCTGTAAACGAAACGATGTCGCGCGCTCTTCCCAAGGGCCGCCGCGCGTTCCTGTGCTGCTGCCCCTGCTTGCTGCTCCCCCCGCGTGTTCCTCGCTGCTCCTCCTTGCTCCTCCCTGCTCCACGCGGCCTTCCCCGATGGTTTGCATGCACCAGGGTGCGTGTTTTCATACGCAATGGGCTTCTAGGGTGGGTGGGATGCGAGCACCGCGCCAGCGCTTGACACATCCAATATGTAGACATCTTTGCGTTCTTGTTGACCCTAAAACCGACGAGCGAAGAGCCTCTGAATATTTAACTCCTAAAATGCCTTAGCCCGCCTTAGCCCGCCCTTCAATCGCCCCCTTTATGCGCCCCCCCATATTGGCACACCCCTCACGCCGATCCTTGCCCCCGGAGTGCCAGGGATGGTGTTCTGGGAGCTTTTGCAAAACGCAGGGCGCACCCCTCCCGCCTGGCTCGGCCGCCCCGCCACCCCTCGGGCCGCGGGCGCTCGCAGCTCGAACCCCGCCTCGTTCCCGCCGCGCTGCTGCCCGTTTGCCCGCCGCCCGTCGCTGCCTGGCTC
This sequence comes from Prorocentrum cordatum, assembly GCA_963575745.1. NCBI lineage: Eukaryota > Dinophyceae > Prorocentrales > Prorocentraceae > Prorocentrum > Prorocentrum cordatum. The sequence continues at coordinate 153,800 of CAUYUJ010020312.1, read as the reverse complement.
TGTCGCCCGCTGGGCGGCCGCCCTGCCTGCTGCCCCGACTGGCGTTTCCCTGGCGGTCCCCACGGGCCCGGCCGCATCGCCGCTGCAGCGGGTTCCCAGAAGACTCTGCGCGACTGTCGTCGTCATCGTCGCCGTATTAAAATCAATATCGTCGTCTTCGTCATCGGTATCGTCGTCGTTTTGAAATCAATATGTCTTGGGTCATGGGTGGGTGGGACACGTCCAACAGGCTTCAAGCTTGGGCTAGTGGACCCTAAGCCCTAAACCCCAAACCGACGCGCGACCCCGTTGGGTCGCGCTTTCGACCTCGAGCGTTATCGGCGGCGAGGGGCGAGCGCTAGTCGAGCCAACGGGTAGAACTCAGGCCGACGCCAATGCTGCGCTGCGCCAAATAGATGGCCCCTAAACTGAAATCCTTTTGCTCACGTGCTCTTTTTCGCCGCCCAAGTATCAAGCCTTCCTCCAAAACAAGCCCCCCCCCATGGCAAAGGGGAGCCCAGGCTTACCCCGGGCACCGGAAAGGAAGGGAGGGGGGGTGTTCTGAAGCCCCTCCCTTTAGCAAGGAAGGGGGGGAGGGGTAGCTTGAAGCTGGGGCCCCCCTTTTTGCCTTGCCGTCGCCCGCTTTGCCTTCTTGCCGTTGCCTTTTTGCCTTGCCTTTCATTGGTGCGGTGGGCGCATGCGAAAGCAGCCACTGGGGCCGTCGGTGGAGTTCCCTATGTGGCCACGAAGCGCGTGAGGAGCTTACCATAATGAGCGCGGTGGGCGCATACGAACGCTGGCATTTGGGCCTTCGGTGGAACTCCCTGTGCGGCCGCGAAACGTGTGAGAGGTGTGCCGAAAGGGAAACATTCGGATGGCAGAGGCAAGGATGGGAGGAGGGAGGGAAACGCAACTGGGAACAGCAACAAACTTCCCGCCCTTGCTTCCAACACCTTTGCTGGCCCACCGCCGTCGGGTCCGCCGCGGAAGCTCCCTTCAACCGCCTTCCGCCAATCGCCCGTTCGCGCTCACTACTCATTCTCGCCGCCGGAAGCTTACGTGGTGGGCCACGTCCGAAAGGCTCGACCCAAGCGGTAGTCTCGGCGAGATCTCACATCCTGCCAGATCGGGGCCCCGGGATGTGGAGGCAGGCGATGGGTGGTTCGACTCGCGGGCGTTCAGGCCGTCGAGACACCCCTGCAGGCTCGCAAGCACCCCTGCCGCTGTGGAGGGTGGCAAGGCGAGGGAGGCCCCGAACGCCCCTCCAGGCGCTCGGGGGCCACTCCGCCAGGCTGCGATAGGGGTTGGTTCCCTACCCCGAGGCAAACCACCAGTGGACAAGGATTTCTGTTTGCTTGTGGCGGGGGGGGGTGGAACGCGCGGCCACGCGATCTCGACTCGCCGAGGCTGACAACACAGTGCGAATCGACAAGTCGCCTGGCAAACCGGGGAAACACCACAAGAATCGACCTGCAAGAGGCACACTCGTGCAGTAAGCCGTGGCTTGAGAGCAGAACATGGGCGAGCGGAAAGGTGGACGCAGTAGTGCGGGAAGAGGAAGGCCGCGCCGACATGGAACAGGAAACCCGAAACCGTCATAACGCCGGTTCCTGAGGATACCTTGGAAACGCAACAAGTCTGTCGCGACTCCTTGACAAAGGAGGAGGAGGAGGAGGAGGAGGAGGATGAGAAGACAACGGAGGAGGAGGAGGAGGAGAGGACGACGTGGAGGAGCAGGATCGAGGATTTGGGGTACTTTTGCTAGGACTGCGTACACGGGGGCTTTGAAACTCTGACGCTGGCGCGCCAGAGAAAACAACTGCCGCCGTGAATCGAAGCATCCTCCGATCTCTGCCTCCTCTCGCTGGTTCTGGCGGAGATCTGGCCTGCAGCGTCCTTGTCTCAGGGGCTTCTGCTCGTGTCCGTTCGCTGGGCCCCGGGCCCCCCAAGGCCCTCGGAGTTCTCCCTCTGGAGAATGGTCCGCGCTCGTGGCTTCGGGGCGCCTCGAAATCCCAGTCTGTCCGGGGAACCCCCGTGGCAGCGCGGCCCCGGGCAGCCCGCGGTCGGCAGCGCGGCTCCTGTGCGGCCCATGCCAGGAGCAGCTCGCCTTGCCATCGCCAGACTGCCAGGAAGCTGGAGCACACACGTGGCTGGCCTTACGCGAGGCAGCCATGGAGGCCACGCGCTGGATTCGCGTGGGGCAGCACGGCGTGCCCGGCCACGGAGGGGCCGAACGCTGGAAAAACACGCGACCACATGCGTGTCCAGCTCTTGCCCAGACCAGCCGCGATATGTGCCGTATCGTTGTCGTCGTCGTCGGCGGCGTCGTCGTCGACGTCGTCTTCGCCGTCGTCGTCGCCGTTGTTGTCGTCGCCGCCGTCGTCGTCGTGTACCCAGCCTCCTGGTGGGAGCTCATCCTGTGGCCAGCATGGACTCTGGACGGCGCCTTGGGCCGAGGAGATTCGGCACTTTCAGGGGTCACCTTCTTGTCGCGAGGGGTGGTAAAGGTAACCCTGCCCCGAGGTGTCCCCAGCCGTTCGCTCCATCCTGGAGCCCCTCCGGGCCATCCAGGCCTCGTGAAGGGCCGCTCGGGAGGCACTGGGGGCCTCTGTGGGAATGATGGGGGTCTTGGGCCACGGACACCCGTACTGACGGGGCGCGGTTGGGGGGGGGAGGGCGCGGAGGGGGCGCGAGGAGGGCGGCTTTCCAAGAAGGCGGAAGGGCTTCTCAAAAGGCAGGGGCCTGGCCCCCAGGGGCGCTTCCGAGGAGGCCTGTCAGAGGCGTGGCGGGTTTCCGAGAGGCCTCCCTGCCTTGCCCGGCCGCCTTCTTATCTTAGATCCCCACGCCCGTCGCACGCCCCTCGCACCAGCCCTGTGCGGGCGCCGCCAACTCTGACAACGCCCGGTCTGGGGGTGGGCGAGCTTCTCGCTCGAGCGCAGGGGGGGGAGGAGGAGCTGTCGAACGACGTATGCCCTGCGGGCCCCTCCGGGGCGCCGCGTCCTCCTCATACTGGTTTACTGCCTCGCCGTTCCTGTGCGGGGCGGGCAGGAGCCCTCTCCTGCCCCCCCCCTCCTCATCACCCGCGGGAGTCAACCTCCTCCCTTTCGTCTTCGCCTGAAGCGGCAGCAGCACGCAGAGGCAACATCTGCCCGATAAACTCCCTTGAGGGCTTTCCCGAGCTCTTCGCCGGGGACACGGGGCGCCGTCTTGAGACAGTTGAGCGTTGAGTGCAGAGGGTGGGGCGGAGCCTTAATAATCGGCACTGCCAAGGCGTAGCCTGGATAATCGACACCGGCACAAAGCTATATTACCTGCGAGAAGAAACAGGACGCGAGAAGCTGAGCACCAACTGCCTGAAAGTGAAAGCCCATGGCCACAAAACACGTGTTCACCTTATTACAGGAATGCACAACGACTGACCAAGAGCCGCACAAGAAAGCAAGTGCACGCCAGATCTCAGAAATGCACGACTGTTCATGTTCCTCCACAAGAAGCGTGGCGATGAGCGAAATCACTTCGAACATTGAACACAAGATAAGTGAGCACCACAACAACAAAATGTCCATACAGTGCCCACTGTGAGCAGCTCTTGCCACTCCCCTAGCACTCGCCCCCCACTTCTCTAGGGGCCTCCCAGAGTGTGCGGCGGCCGCTCCCCAGGTACGCGCCTCCCTCTTCTCTAGAGGCCTCACTGGGTATGCGGCGCTGCTTCTTCGCCAGAAAAGGCCAGTGGGATCAGCTCTGCGGGCAGTCCGCTGGGGTCGCGCCTGGGACAGACGTGGGCGTGCTCCAGTCGATCGTCTGCCCCGTCGCGCCCGTTGCCTGCGAATCCTGCCCAGCAGCGCCTCCCTGCAGGGCAGTCATCCCCCGCGGGGGCCCGAAATCGCGCCTCGGCGCGCCGCCCCGCAGCACGTCGACGTCGCCGAGGAGCCTCTCCCGCTCCGCGCTGGATGCCCAGCTCTGGGCTGCACTGTCACGCCCAGCCTGCATCCCCCGCGTCGCTATGGCCTCGACCGACGCCTCCGCCACCGCCTTTTCTGGCGCCTGCGGCACCTCCAAGGGCCTCTCGGAGGCGCCCCAGGCGGCCTCGCCGTCAGCTCGCTCCCCGTCGTCACGACCGTGAGGCCCAGGAAGAGGGGGGCGGCTGCGAGCGCGCCTGGGCCGCCATCGCTCGCAGCGGCTGCATCGCCGCCGCCAGGAGCGCATCCAGCCTCCTCAGGGCCCGCCGCGGGCGCAAGCGCGAGCGTGGCCGCGAGCGCCGCGCCAAGGCGCGTCGGCTCGGCGCCGCGATGGCCGCGCACCTCCTCGAAGGCGGCGAGGAGGCGCTGCACCGTGCGACCCTCGGCCCTGCGGTACTGGGCCCTCCGCTCGGCCGCCGTCCGGTTTGGCCTGCGAGGGCGCCGCACCGGCGCCGCCGCCGCGCCCGTGCCGGACATGCCGCCGCGAGGGGAGGGAGCGGGAGGGAGGGGACGGAGCGAGCGGCTCCGATGGCGCGGGCTGGCGGGGAGCGAGGGGCTCCAGCCCAGCTGGCAGCTGGGTGGGGCGGAGGAGGAAGAGGAGGAGGAAGAAGAAGAAGAAGAAGAAGAAGAAGACGAGGAGGAGGAGGAGGAGGTGGAGCGTGGCTGAGAGGCGAGGACGATGATTGGTTGCCCCGTTGGGGAGAGTGAGACCCATCACACGCAGTGAACTTGAACAGTTAAGAAACGAACTGGACGAGAAAGGGAGGAGGAGAAGGAGGAGGAGGAGGAGAGGGAGAGGGAGAGGGAGAGGGAGAGGGAGAGGGAGGGAGGGAGCGAGGGAGGGTGCTAGGGAGGAGGAGGAAGAGGAGGAGGAAGAGGAGTAGGAGGATGAGGAGGAAGGTAGAGAGGGAGGGAGGGGGGGAGGGCGGGAAGGATGGGAGGGAGGGAGGGAGGGAGGGAGGGAAGGGAGGGGCAGCATGCGCCGCAGGTGAGCACGGAAGGCAGCTTGTGCAGAGAGATTGCGTGCATCATAGATAGCAGCAGTAGTTAGAAGTGGCATGCATGATTATGCTAGTTGCGCATTCTGTAGTTGCTTGGCTCAGGTTTAGGAAGTCGCTCAAGGGGTGTCCCGCACATGGCCATGGGTCTGGGCCAAGAGTAAACAATATTTCGTCCACGAGGAAAAAGAAGAAAAACAACAGGTGAGACCGCAGGGCTGTCCGGTGAGGCCGCAGATCTGTCCATCACATTGTTCTTGTTCTCTTCAGGACAGGTGAGACCGCAGAGCTGTCCGGTGAGGCCGCAGGTCTGTCCATCACATTGTTCTTGTTCTCTTCAGGAAGGTGGCGCGTACCACGGAGGGTACCAGCGGTATCTGCACCGAGCGCGCCCAGCATATCCATATACATCCATATCCTTTTGTTCCACTCTTGTGTCCACGCTCGGTTTCTTCCTGTTCTCCATCCTATACATCTCGTACTCCAAGTTCATACTCATCGCAATTCATGCCATTACTACTTTACATATTATTCTTTATTGTACGTGCAATAGCGGTGGTGGTAACTGCATATCACGGAAGCAGATACACAGCACGCCAGCGTCGCAATGCTGTCGCAGTACACAGAGGAGCTGGCCGCAGCGATGCGCCAACCAGCCCAAGCCGTGAGAGAACGCATGGTCGGCAGAATCCTCCAGCAAGTATGCGTATCGCCAGTCCCGGCAACGATTGGAAGTTTCCTTACACCCCGTGCAGCAACGTGCAGCTGGAAGGCCTTGGTCGAGAAAATCGCTGTGCATGTGCTCTTTCTTCTCTGCGTTCCACTCTCCACCTACACCTCCCAATCCTTTGACAAGTTCATGTACGTATTCGGCAGACAAATGTTTACGACTCTGGGGACGGGAATGAAGTGGAGTGGGGGATTCTGGGAGTTATTCACGTCAATCAGCACTTTGTTTTCTCTGCTGTGGATCCGGCGCGAAAGTGCCGGCGGCGGCCGACGACGAGCTCGTATTCTCCGCATGTGTCGGGCCCTGGATGGTGATGTGGTCGGAGCTCTATTGCGCAGAGACCGCGCCACGTTTGTTGAAACGCTGTGTCTGACCGGCTTTCTACAAAGCCAGCTGCAGTGTACTCTAGCCGCACATGGGGGAGCAGAAATGGGGAAGAGCTTTTGTTACCAAATCGGGGTGGAAAACAGGTACGTTGGTCGGGGAGTGGTCGTTCGTCCATCGAGTTCTCTCGCAGGGGGAACTTGTAGGCTCCGGGAGCACACGATGTCCATGGTCAAAGTGAAGGGCGGGAGGTCGAAAGTTGAACATCCAGCGCGATACGAAATCTTGGAGAAGGACCGCCCTCACTCTGTGCACATGTACCTGATCATACGAAAAATTGGAAATACGATGGCTGCAGCGGTGGAGACGGCGATCATCCACACTGTCGACCCCGAAGCCAATGCACAGGTTCGTTTCTCCCCACATCGTCCTCTCCATTCCCGCGTGCTTCCTCGACGTCCCCGTCTCAGACGACCCACTCGCCTCCGACGGTTCGGCCAGAAAGAACATATTCATGAACAAGTTGATGATAGAAAGTTTTGGGAACAACGTATTTCAAGCAGTATCAAAAACAAAGCCAACGAAGACAAAAACAAAACAACAGGGAAATATTGAACCAGGTGCTAAAACAGTCTTATCGTGACGTGTACGCCTTCTTCTTACGCAAATCTCTAACATGGGAGTATGCAGGGTTTGGGCCTCTAGATATGTATGCCGTCTGCTTGTACCACTTGTTCTTGAAGTTTGTCGCTGGGAGTCCGTTTGATGTATGTATGTTGGGCAACCTTCCTGACCAGAAGAGGGAAACATGTAGACTGGCTGTACCACACATGGAACTCGGTAGGATGTTTGCCCCTCAGGCGCGATCGTTCCAACGTTCACCGCAGTCTTCGACACTTTCTTCATTGTCTACACCTCCCCTCCCCTCGCACGCGCATCATCCTAGCACCTACACCTTCATGCGTGGCAGTATTGAGGAACTGGGTACGTGGAGTCCTTGACGCACAATTGGCTGATTATCCCCTCATGAGAAAAGCGGTGCTGAAGGGATTGTTCATTCAAGTAATGCAAATGGAGACCTTCAGGGCGAAAGTATGCAATGCAAAGCGGCAAATATTGAACTTCGATTTGTCCACGCTGTTTTCTTTGGTATCAAACACTGAGTTCCTGACCCATTCGACGAGTGGCGACGACATGCACCGGCTTCCACTGGACGGGCGTACGCTCGTCGGCTGGAGCCCTGAAGATTCACGAAAAAGAATGATTGACAGTTACACTACGTTTTTACATGATCTACCCATAATACATACGTCAGCCTACCAATATATACATGCATACGCCCCCCGATCTCCCACACGGTTGACAGGTTCGTTTCCCGCACAGTCGACAACATCTTGGAGGGGAGGCGGCATGGGCTGACCTTGACAGTGCAGAACAAAGATGCTCATCGTGTTTGGTGTCACTCTCTACCTTGTCTCATGGCGCGCTGGATTACGACGCTGTCAAGGGCACCGGAGAGATGGACAATCTTCAAGCCCAGCCAGGCGTCTGTGATTGCATGGTACCGCCTCCTCTTCGACGAAAGCTTACCAAAATCACTTCGCAGCTGTCGTGGGGAGATTCGCATGTGCAACGTCCCCGCTGCTTATCCTACTGTGAAAGGCAAATGCTGGGATGGATCGGAGCCGCCACAACCCGGCGGCAGGCGAAAATGCCAAAAACATGGGCACAGCTGTTTTCGGAACATCATAAGTTTTGCCACCTTCCCGTGCAAGAAGGTATACAGACGTGTTGGAGAAGCTGTCAAACTTTTGATACGAACGCTCACACCCGACTTTTCTTTTGGCAGTATTGATACGGCACCGGACGAAATACGTCAAGGATTACATCGCCTTGCTCCGCCTCGCACACCAGCAGGCCTTGCGTACCCTACGTGTCTTCTGTGTGGCAGTTGCATGACGGCTCCGGGAATAGTCGTGGCAGACGCCGGCCAGGCGTACGAGGCCATCCCCAGGGAGACGTTAGACATGTGTGTTGAAGAACTCTTTCAAGATGCAGCACAGAAGCTACGCTCTACTACAGTAACAGTTACCCACGACCCTAAACCACATGTATTTCTTGGAGGCTCCGCAAACAAGCAATATGGGGACCGCACGATCTTGTTCTTGAGTACTCTTAGGCAATGTCTTTATGCATATCTCGGCATGCGCGTGTACCGGTTCGCCAACTTTTTCCTCCTCCAAATTGCAGGTGTACCAATTGGGGGGCCATTGAGCGAATGCATTCTTGATTTAGTTTTATCTCGACTAGAATATCGATCTGATCGCCATACTGTTTTCCGAAAAGAGGACATGTTCTGTGGGAGATATGTAGATGATTTCATTGGTATAAGTTTTACACGTTGCAGGTGCTGTCTGGTTAAACGATTACATTCAATTTATGGCGCACACATCAATTTCGAAGTCGATGATTCGATAAAGTACGACAATGGTACTGTTACAGTTAAGTATCTGGATATGGTATTATCAATTACATATACATCAGTAACCATGCGCATGGGACATCCGAACTTTGAATTTGGATTCGCTGGGGGTCCTGCGGCTATCTCTAAGACTTCCCTCCCCTTTTCGTCTGGCCAGGTGCCCCGCTACCAGCTGCAATTGTACCGGGGTGACATACGAGGACGTGTTCGTAGGTGGCGTATTGTGGGAAATCCCACCAGCCCTTTAGGGCGTAGGTGGTCTAGGGAGTTTCCTCTGCCAACCCCCTTCTTCCCCTTCGGGGAGGGGTTTACCCCTCCCCTTACCCCTCCCCACTGACCTGGACGGGGCCGGTCGCGAGGTGTCAGAGCGTCCAAGATGGCCCAAGACAGCTCCAAGAGCGAACAGGCGAGAAAACACAAAACATTGATTTTACCTAGGTTTTGGAAGGATTTTGGCATCTTGGGGGGGCCCAAGAGGCGACTCGAGGCACTCTGGAGGGGCGGGGCTAATAAGCAACCCCCCCTTCTTTGATAGATCTCCTCCAAGATGGCCCAAAGAGCGCCCCGAAGGCTCCCAAGAGCGCCCCAAGAGCGCCTCAAGAGGGCCCCAAGAGACCCCAAGAGGCCCCCAAGAAGCCTCCAAGACGTTGCCAAGAGACCCCCAAGAGGCCCCAAGAGAGTCCAAGATGACCCAAGACGGCTCCAAGAGCGAAAAGGCGAGAAAGCAACAAACATTGATTTTACCTAGGTTTTGGAAGGATTTTGGCCTCTTGGGGCGCCCAAGAGGCGACTCGAGGCACTCTAGAGGGGCAACGCTAATTGGGGACCCCCTCTTCTCTGATCGATCTCCTGCAAGATGGCCCCAAGAGCGCCCCGAAGGCTCCCAAGAGCGCCCCAAGAGCGCCCCGAGAGCGCCCCAAGAGGCCCCAAGAGGCGCCCAAGAGGCCTCCAAAAGGCTCCCAAGAGACCCCCAAGAGGCCCAAGAGGCTCCCAAGACGGGTCCAAGAGCGAAAAGGCGAGAAAACAAAAAACATTGATTTTACCTAGGTTTTGGAAGGATTTTGGCCTCTTGGGGGGGCCCAAGAGGCGACTCGAGGCACTCTAGAGGGGCAGCGCTAATTGGGGACCCCCCCTTCTTTGATAGATCTCCTCCAAGATGGCCCCAAGAGCGCCTCGAAGGCTCCCAAGAGCGCCCCAAGAGCGCCCCAAGAGGCCCCAAGAGGCCCCAAGAGGCCCCCAAGAGGCCTCCAAGAGGCCCCCAAGAGACCCCCAAGAGGCCACAAGAGGCTCCCCGAGATACGCAAGAGGCCCCCGGGACCGCCAAGAGGCCCCAAGGACGGCCCAAGAGGCCCCCAAGCTCGCAATTGTCCTCCTCCTCCTCCTCCTCCTCCTCCTCCTCCTCCTCCTCCTCCTCCTCTTTTTCTTCCTCCTCCCTCCTCCCCCTCCCCTCCTCCTCCTCCTCCTCCTCCTCCTCCTTCTCCTTTTCCTCCTTCTCGTCCTCCTCGTCCTCGCAGTCCTCCATCTCCTCCTCCTTCTATTCCTCCTCCTCCTCCTCCTCCTGCTCCTCCTCCTGCTCCTCCTCTTCTTCCTCCTACTCCGACGACGACGGCTCCTCCTACATCCTCCCCCTCTTGGGGTATATGGCGGCTCACCCCGCCCTTTGTTCTTCTGCATGCTCCCCCGCTTCCCTCATAACCTTCACTCCCCTGGGACTCATTTCTGGACGGGCTGGTGGGGATACGCGAAGCGTCTAGAATTCTCTCATCAACGTGTTTGTCCTCGTGTGTGTGGACATGACATACATGCTGAGATTGGGATACTCTTTTTCGCATATTTCAAAGGTATGGTCGCGTTCTGGAGAGAACCACGTCCAAAACGAGCTTATCATGTTGTGCTTCAAACTCGTCCACCACACGTGCGGCACACTTCGTTGCTCTCATGCCGTCCTCTCCCACCGCATGCGTAATATCTGTGCTCAAACCAGGGAGTTGGCCATAGCTACAACTTCGACGCCTCTGTACGCAGGCACGGCGCAGGGGATGGGATTCCCTCAGAGCGGCCGCGACAACCGCGGCGGCGCCCCACCGCGCCCGCAGTGGACCGGGGCGCCCAGGTACAACCAGCAGTACCAGGCTGTCGGAGGTTTTGTCCCGCCGCCCCAGATGCCGACGCCAGCCTCGACGAATCCATTCACAGCAATGGCGTCCCAAGTTGCAGAGACGATCGGCTCCATCAAAAGCTTGGGTGAGCTCGTGCAGATGAGGGCTGCCCTCATCTCCACGAGCTCACCCAAGCAGCTCTGCAGATGAGGGCTAGGGGCGCGGCAGCAGGCGACGCCCGGCAACCCGGGCAGCTCGAGCGGCGGTGCCGTGGAGGAGCTCGCGCAGGCCATCCACCAGGTGATCGACCAGAGCAAGGTCACCAGTGACTCGCGCCTCAAGCACACGGTCCGGTCGATCGCGGAGATCACGGGCTCCGCAGGAGGGCCGGATATTGTAGAGGACTCCCCGGCATTCAAGAAGCTCAAGACGGACATGCTGGCGCTCCAGACCGAGCAGAAGTCCCAGAGAGGCACCCTCGTGGCCCTCCAGCAGACCGTCGAGAACACGTCTGGTGACATCAAGGACATGAAGATGACGCTCGCCGCGGCCCTGGCGGCGCCGAGCCGGGCAGGCAACCCCGGCCACCACCAGCAGGGCTCCGGTGGGGGCGCCCAGCCTGAGGCCAGGGCCAACGGCGAACCGCTCTTCCAGCCGGAGGTGGACGCAGCCTTGCATTCGGCAGCAGCAGGGGTGCTTGGCATCTCCGCAGACCGCAGGGAAATGGCCGAGCTCGGGGCGAACATCGGGGATGGCGCCATGGGATTCGAGCCGTGGTGGACGAGCGTGATGAAGTTCAAGACGCAGCAGCAATGGGATGCGAAGCTGCAGAACCTGTCCCAGGGGGCCATAGCCCCGGGGACAGCCACGACGAAGGAGGCAGTCGGCGCCATTTTGTACAACCACGTGAACAAGGATGGCACCTGGTCGCAGCACCCGCTCTGGACCCCAGCCCGCACGTGAACCGGAGTGTGGCGAAGAGTCAGAGCGACCTCTCGCGTCTGCCGCTCTTCATGCAATCTGCTCATCATCATAATGGGGTACATGATGTGGATCATTTGCGGTGCCACCATGCCATACTTCGATTGTCTGGGTCTGCTCAGTAATACACTCCCCGAGATGGATGGCTTCGAAGAGTACGTCTACGAGCGCCGCACCAACCCCGGCCAGAGCGGGGAGCCGCCGGAGCCGGGGCATGTGAGCAGTGAGGCGCAGCCTGCCCTGACCCCCTGACCAGCGCCTCCTCTGGTGCCCTCTCCTCTTCCCTCCCCTGCCCCTGCCCCTGCTCCCGCCCCGCTCCCCCCTCTCCCGCCCCCCCGCTGGGCAGACGAGGCAACCCCCGAGACCCGGGCGGTTGTTTCCAAGACAGAGAGCCCGCTCCGTGACGCACCTAACACGGACGCGGCCATCAGAGATGTCATCCACAGTTTCGTATTTGAGGTCAGCATGCGGCTCTGCAGCTGCGTGGTCCAAATCGTTGGCCTCAAATGTTCTTCCTTTCCTGGCCTCTCCCATCCGTACCTCCAACATGGAATTCCCACGCCCGCCCTAGGGATACTTTCAATGAGCATCATGATGTACCTAGGGAGGGGCAGCATGCGCCGCAGGTGAGCACGGAAGGCAGCTTGTGCAGAGTGATTGGGTGCATCATAGATAGCAGCAGTAGTTAGAAGTGGCATGCATGATTATGCTAGTTGCGCATTCTGTAGTTGCTTGGCTCAGGTTTAGGACGTCGCTCAAGGGGTGTCCCGCACATGGCCATGGGTCTGGGCCAAGAGTAAACAGTATTTCGTCCACGAGGAAAAAGAGGAAAAACAACAGGTGAGACCGCAGGGCTGTCCGGTGAGGCCGCAGATCTGTCCATCACATTGTTCTTGTTCTCTTCAGGACAGGTGAGACCGCAGAGCTGTCCGGTGAGGCCGCAGGTCTGTCCATCACATTGTTCTTGTTCTCTTCGGGAAGGGAGGGGACCGAGGGAGGGCGGGAGGGAGGGAGGGAGGAGGGAGGGAGGGCGGGAGGAGGATGAGGAGCGCTCGAGCTTTTCGACGAGATCCGAATGCCCAGGGTCTCTTCTGCGAGCTCAGGGTCTCCTCGCTCGCCAAAAAATACTTTACAAACCAAACAATTCCTATTTTACAAACAATCAAGCAGTGTGTTTTGGCCGCGCCTGGCGCCGTCCAAGGCGAGCCTCCCCTCCTCCCCGAGTTGCCCGAGCCCTCCCCTCCCCTGGGTTCTCCTCCCCTCCCCTCCCCTCGTGTCCTCTCCTCCCCCCATGCCTCCTGCCCCGCTCGTCCACGCTCCTTCGCTCCTCCCCCCCTGCTCCGCTTACCCCGCTCCCGCCCTCCTCCCCCTTCCCTGCCTCCCCTCCCTCCTCGCCCTCCTCGCCCTCCTCGCCCCTCCTCCTCCCCTCCCCTCCCCTCCCTCCTCCCCCTTGTCCCCCTCTCCGTCCGCCCCCCCCGCTCTCCCCCCGCACCCCTCCCCCCGCCTCCACCCCCACCTCCCTCCTTCCCCTTCGCACCCCTCCCTTGCTCCCCTGTCTCTCCCTCTTCATCTCCGTCCCCTACCCCCGGCGGCGCTGACTGCCCCTGCACTTGCCCTGCTCACTCCATGCGCCCCTTGCTGCCGTAGAAGAGGGAGTACTCCTCGACCACCTCGGTCAGCTCGTAGCCCATGCTCCGCTTCACCTGGTAGCCGATGAGCCCGCCGACCCCCGGTCGCCAGGGGAGGACCACGCTTGCGAGGCGCGGGGCCGTTCCCATGCCCCTGTCCCCCAAGGCCCCGCTCGAAGGGGAGAAGTCGGCCGCCGCCCCCCTCCCGACCTCTTCCGCCAGGGCCCCCCTGAACCAGGACTCGGCTGACCAGGACTTTGAGAGCGCCAGCCTGGAGAGAACGCACAACCCAGACCCCCGACGTCATGATTTGCTCATTACGTCGACCTTCAGAGGTCTCGACCCGTTCCCCTGGACCCGTTTTTCAGCCCGAATCGTTGTTTGACGGCTCCGAAAGCCGGTAAGGGCATCCAAAGGACGAGGATTCAGGGAAACTTCCCGCCATGTTGTTGTCCCCATCGTACTTAAGGACCAGATCCCAGAAATAATTTCGAGCACCCAGAAAAGTGTCGAAACCGTGCCGAACAAGTGTCGCCTCCCAGGGCCCGACACATGAAAACCCTAAAACTTCGGTACATGATTGGTGCTCGACATTCGTTCTGGTGATCAAGGCTACAGTA
>CAUYUJ010020312.1:130000-135000 GCA_963575745.1 Prorocentrum cordatum | reverse complement strand
GCGCATGCGAACGCAGCCACTGTGGCCGTCAGTGGGGCTCCTAGTGGGGCCCCGAAACGTGTAAGGGGTGTACCGACATTGGTGCGGTGGGCGCGTGCGAACGCAGCCACCGGAGCCTTCGGTGGAGCTCCCTACGGGACCACAAAGCGTGTGCGGAGTGTGCCGAAAAAGATGCGGTGGGCGCATGCGAACGTAACCACTGGGGCCTTTGTGGAAGCTGCATATGGGGCCACGAAACGTGTGAGGGGTATGCCGACATGGGTGCGGGGGGCGCATGCAAACGCAGCCACTCGGGCCTCCGGTGGAGCTCCCTATGGGGGCGCGAAACGTGTGAGGGTTGTGCCGAAATGGACTCGGTGGTTGCATGCGAACGCAGCCACTGGGGCCTTCGGTGGAGCTCCCTGTGGGGGCACGAAGCGTGTGAGGGGTGTGCTGGAGCTGATGGCGATGATGGCGATGATGACGACGATGGTAATGACGACGATGGTGACGATGACGGCCATGATGGTGACGGTTATGCTGATGATGATGATGGAGGAGGGAGGAGGAGGGGGAGGCGGAGGGAAGGAGGAAGGAACGCGGGGCGCTGTCTCTTCAAAACGAGGACCCAACACCACAGGATGGTTGGGAACAACCGCCCAGAGGCTTAGGAAGGCGGTCAATATTGGTCCCAGGGCACCCTCCTGGGGTCCGTCATGCCCAGCTTTGCGCCCCAGATCGATAATCGACGGCCCTGGAGCCCAGAACGGGCCTCCAGAAGCAGGAAATAATGAAACGACCTGCCGCGGTCAGTCCTTATTGTTTTGATTGTTGCCCTCGATGCGGTAATACACATGTCTGATTTCAATTAGATGGAAACATAAACATCTACATATATGTGTATGTGTATACATGGTACAAGTTCATATGCATATATATATATATATATATGTGTGTGTGCGTACATGCGCGTGCACCTACATAACTACTTATATACACATATCTACAAACATATGTGTATGTGTGTGTGGGGTGCGTGTGTATGTTTGCGTGTGTGTGTGATTGCTTTGTGGCTGTGCTTTTGTATGTGTGGTAAGTTGTTGGTGTTGGTGGGGATGTTGTTGTTGTGGTTGCTGCTGCTGTGATTGTTGTTGGTGGTGTTGGTGTTGTTATCGGTGTTGGTAATGTTGTTGTTTTTGTTGCTGGTGGTGGTGGTGGGGTTGTTGCTGTTGTTGATTTCGCAATTCTCGAGATTAATTATTGTTAATCCCCCTGCCCGGTAACCATTGTATTTTTCAATAAAAGTGCTTCCCCCGGGGTTGCACCCTGTTTTCTACCAGGGAAAGCGAAGTGTCACCAAACTGCGCCCCTGGCCCCCGTACTACAACAACAACGGCTCCCGCCAGATACTACCTCGCAATGTATTCCCAAATCGCTCTCTCGCGCGGGACGTTCTCGTGTGGGACTTCCTCGCAATGGATTCAAACGCCGCGCCCTCGACACTCAGGAATTACGCTCTCGCTTTTGGTTTGTTTCATGATTTATTTGGGAATCGCGCTATCGCTCAAGACTTCCTCACGATTCATGCAAGGCGCACGCGTCAGCAACCCGCCTTTTCGACCTAGCCGCTTGGGCCCGCCTTCCCGACCCGCCCGTTAGGGTCTACCCGCCCGATCTGCCCGTCTGGTTCTGCCACGTGTTTTCTGCTCTTTGCCCCCCTCCTTCTACTCTCTCTCTCTCTCTCGTGCTCCATCCTCTTCCCTCCCCCTTGCCTCTTCCTTCCTTTCGTCCTCTCTGCCCCTGCCTAAGGGGCTGCACAAAATACACGTTTCAGGTGAACAAGATGTACCCCTAAAAGAGCACGGTCGAAGACGAAGAGGGCGTGTGTCGAGAATTTGGGATATACATGTTGCGTGGCACGCGAGCAGACAAGAGCGGACAGTCTTAGTACAATGATTGCCGATGTGGCATAAACACCTACAATTGTGAACAAAATATAGTTTCTGACCGTGGCCGTACTAATCCAGGGTTTTGAATAGGCCCCTCTTGGGGGATCGCTCTTGGGGCCGTTCTGAAACTGTCTACGAAGCCTATTTGGCTGTCTGGGGGCCTCTTGGGCTGTCTTGGGGCACTCGATACCGTCAAGGGGATCTCTTGGGGCTGTTTGGGGGCGCTCTGGGGGGCCGCGGGGCCCGTTGGGCTATCTTGAGGCCCTCCTGTGATTTGAGCATTCCCGATCCCTCTTAGGGCGTCTTGAGGCCCTCTTGGGCTGTCTTAGGTCCCTCTTGGGCCGCTCTGGGCCCGTCTTGGAGCCCTCTTGGACGCCGGTTGCGCCATCCTGGGGGCGATCTTGGAGGCCTCCTGGGCCGCCTTGGGTGCCCTGCAAACCGGAAAGGCGGACATGTTAAAATCGCCCAAATCCGCATGGACCATCTCTGATGTTTGCCTCTTGGGGCCATCTTGGGGATCCTCTCGGGGCCTCCTTTGGCCGTCTTGGGAGCCCGTTTGGCTGTCTTCCGGCCACCTGATGGCCGTGCTGGACCGGCTTTGGCCAGGATTAGCCGTCTTGGGAGTCTCTCGGGGGCGTTTTCGGGCATTCCTAGGCCCTCTGGGTCTGTCTTGGGGCTATCTAAGGCCGTCGTGAGCCCTCCTGGGCGTCCGAGAGCGAGCCCCCCCCCCAGTCGCACCTCAAGTCTGGGCCGATCCGATCTATAAGAGAAGTGACATCCGTTTCGATAGTGTAGCACTATACTGTAGTTGCCTACGGCGCCATCTGTCAATTAAAATCCTCTTGCTCCCCCCTCTTTCCCCTATTTTGCCTTGGGGAAGGAAAAAACAGACGCTGGAAGCTCTTCTTCCAATCGTTGTTGTCGCTCGATACGCACGGTAAATCGCAGCTAATTCCGCAACTCGTTGCGCGGTAGGTCTGGTTAGGTCGAATTCGGCCCGTTACCGCTCCGCCGCCGCTGCGCACTTCCTTCTCCTCCTCCTCCTCCTCCTTCTCCTCCTCCTTCTCCTCCTCCTTCTGCTGCTCCTCTTCCTCCTCCTCTTCTTCCTCCTCTTCCTCATCCTCCTAGTTCTCCTCCGCCTCCTCCTCCTCCCCCTTCTCCTCCTTCTTCTCCTCCTCCTCCTCCTCCTCCTCCTCCTCCCCCTCCTCCTCCCCCTCCTCCTCCTCCTCCCCCTCCTCCTCCTGATGCAGGGACCCAGGTATCCGACGCTGTTGTTCCAGGACTGAAAACAATTAAAAAAAACCGGTCGGAGACCTCGACCTCCGATTATCCTCGTTCTTCCCACACGGGGCCCCCCCCCCCTCGGAGCTATGGACAACTTCCTGCGGACTACCGCTTCTTTGTTGTTTCTGTTGCTGTCCGGGGGCCCCCGGCCGCCGAAAACCACGGGAAACCTCCGTCTTGATCTGTTCGGTGCGTTGGAGGTCTGTGGGCCTGGAGGCCTCGAAGACCGCGCCTGGGGAGCCCTCTGGCGTCGGATCCGCCGTGCTCTTTGGGCGATGTCGCCAGAGCGGGCGGACAAGCTCCTCTGGTGTCGATTTCTGCCGGCTCCCTCCTGTTAACGTTTTCATGTTCGGCGTTCCGGCATAGGGCGGGGGGGGAAGGAGGGGGAGTGCGGCTGGTGGGGGGAGGGGGTGCGAGGGCCCGCGCCGATCAGCAAGTCAACGAATAAGACAAAGACCATTGCCGTCGCTGTGTCCACCGTGCCGTTCGCGCAAGTCTCCGCCCTGCGCTTCTGAGGCGGGCATATACGCTCCACTTTTTCGCATCGCTCGGGGTGCAGTCCGGACACAGTCTTCGGTCAGAAGATGAACCAAACGACGGCGAACCCAGAGTCAGGGGATAGAGGCCTATCCTTAGGTCGGGCATGTCCCCCTACAGGCGGATTTTGGACGAACAATAAAAAATAGTCAAACAATACTTCAAAATGATCAAAAGTAGTCAAGACATCGTCCCCAGACTATCTTCTTACAAATTTTTGGGGTATTCCTCCTGTAGAGGGACAGGCCCGACGTAAGCCTGTCCGACATGCCTCCTTGGCATAAAGCGCAAATTTCTTTCCCGCGACGTGGCGACGCCCCGACCCCCAATCTCAAGGTCGATGCCGGCACGGGCCACTGCAAGCGTGTAGCACGGACCCCCGCGGGCCGCGCTGCGCGTCCATCAACACTGAGATTCGGGGGCGAGGAGGTCGGACAGAAGCTGGCGCTTGATTTCGAGGAGGGTTGTAGACGGGGTCCGAGCAAGTGGGGTCGAAGGATCGCGCCGCATCGCCGATGCATCGGCGCCATCGGCGTGCAGGAGTTCTGGCTCCACATCGAGCCGCGTCGACGGCGCCTTGGCGATGCGGCGCGATCCTCCGACCACGTCTACGCAGACCCGACCTGGGAGGCCTAGAGTTAAGTCGGGCCTGTCCCTCTACAGGGGGAATATTCAAAAATAGTCAAAAATAGTCTGGGCACTATGTTTAAAATATTTGTTAGCCATTTGGGGGAATTTGTTTGGAGTACTTTTCATGTTTCGCCCAACATCCCCCTGTAGGCGGGCAGACCCGACCTCAGCCTAGACGGGAGGAGTGCAGACCCTTCCCGCCCGCGGCCGGTGGCGGCGGGGGTCCTCAGCGACAGCGGGCGGACTGCCCCGCCCCCCGCGCGCGCAGGGCCCGGATGGCCGCGGCTCGTGCCGAAACCCGCTGCGGACCAGAGCCTCGAGCGGGACGCTTCTTCTTCCTCCTTCTCGCCCTCGTTCCCTGAGATCCGGGCGCTGCCACTGTCTCAAACCGGGCGCTGTCGCCCGTGCTCGGGTCCAGGAAGCATCGCAGATCGATCCTCCTCGACAGGTGGCGCAGGAAGATGGGGATCTGGGGCTCCGGTCGTAGATTTTCGCGACTCTGCAAATTCCTCTGCAGCGTCGGACCTCAGGACATCCGTCGACTGCACGGAAGAGTGCTCCCAGGCAGGAGTGACCGTTGGTGCGCAGTCTTAGGGGGCCGCTGGGGGCCCAAATCCCGGC
>CAUYUJ010020312.1:120000-127500 GCA_963575745.1 Prorocentrum cordatum | reverse complement strand
CTGCGGTACGGCAAGGGTAACCCTGGAAGGAACGGCCGCATGAACATAAACTTTCGGAGCTCCGCGCGAAGCTCCGAGAGCTTCTGCTTACGCCGTCTCATCTCCGAATGCTGATGGCGACGGCCACGCCGACGCCGACGCCGCCGCCGACGAGAAATAACCGCACGAACAACGATGAGGACGAGCGGGTGCACGGGACGGTTGGCGCCTGTTTCCCTCGCATACCTTGGCAGGGCAACATCTCCGCAAAATCTTGCAGCAAGGTCCTGCGCTGGCGGCCGGCGGCTCTCGATCCGGCCGCTCGGGGCGCGAGGACTCGGGGTCGGCTCTGCCGGGCGCGGCCGGCGTGAAGCCGCGACGTCTGACAGAGCTTTGCGTCAGCCAGGTCGGCGTCGAGGATCAAGGATCGAATGTAAGTCAGCGCGGAACCCAAGCAGTACAGTTAGAGCGTGCATGAAGGACGGGCGGCAAGGACGCAAGGCCCCTGGATGCCGAAGTTGGAATTTTTGCGGGGCGGCGGGCGACCAGCGAAAACGGCAGAGGACGGGCCGCATAGGCAAGAACGCCAGGGCACCCTAGATGAAGGCGCGCATCCTTACTACTAGGCGCGATGGCTGCAGGTCCTTGCGCCCTCGATGCGCAAGATTTAGGTCGGGCATGTCACCTTACAGGCGGATGTTGGAAGAACATTTCTTTCTTAAATCACAAATAATCAAACACGGCAGAAATAATCGGAAAATCGTACCCCGAGCATCTTTTGCCTATGTTTGGATCTTCCTCCTGTAGAGGGACGTGTTCGACTTAACTAGACAAGCGCGTTCCAATACTCGCACAGTAACTACTCGCAAATGGCCTGGATCCGCCGCGGGGGATCTACGATTTCAATCACATCAGAGCAGACGCGTGTTTTTGTTCCGGACATTTGCGAGTAGGCATTTTGCGAGTAGTAGGCACTTTGCGAGTGGTGGAAACATGGTAGAAAAATAATCTAAAAAAAGTACCCCGAGCATCTTTTGCCTATGTTTGAATATACCTCCTGTGGAGGCACGTGATCGACTGAACGCAAAATGTGCATGGCGCAGCCGATGCTGTGCAGTCCTGGTGGCACGGTTTCCTCCCTGTCCTTTCTCCGCTCCTTGAGCACGAAACCCTGTGAGGAAAGGCGCGAGGCCTTACATAGGCACATCAGGTTGTGGGAAGAATCTCGCAACAAGTTTTGAGTTACCCCCGCGCCACGGTGCCACTGCCAGCTGGCAGCGGCACCTGGCCATGCGTTCCCATTGGTTTCAAAGGCCCCCTGGACAGTCCAGGCTCTGCGGTGCCCATGAGTAGTCGGCTCTAGTTAGCTGGACGAGGGACACTGATGCAGATCGACTCCTCCTCCTCCTCCTCCTCCTCCTCCTCCTCCTCCTCCTCCTCCTCCTCCTCCACCTACAGAATTTCGCCCGAATTTCGGGTTGGGGGGGTACGAGCTTCATGTTTTTTCCATGTTCCTCGACCCCCCCCCACTGGAGGAGATGGAGGGCAGATCGGGGCCTTCGGGTTGGGTTGGAGCGGTTTGGCAGGCGGTGATCTCCCCCCTCTCCTCCTCCCTGGTCGGTCGTAGCTGTGTCTCACGGTTCAGACGCTCGCGACCATGTCGCAAGGGTACGTAGTCTCTGAAGTGCAACTGCCGACTCCCACTCTCCCCGCCCCCCTCCTCCCTGCTCGGTCGCAGTTGTGTCTCACGGTCCAGACGCTCGCAACCATGTTGCAAGGGTCCGTAGCCTTCGAAGCGCAGCTCCCGCCGACTCCCGCTCTCCCCCCTCTCCTCCTCCCTGCTCGGTCGTAGTTGCGTCTCACTGTTCAGACGCTCGCGACCAATTTGCAAGGGTCCGAAGCTTCTGAACTGCAGCTCCGCCGACTCCCGCTCTCCCCCCTCTCCTCGTCCCTGTTCGGTCGTAGTTGTGTCTCACGGTTCAAACGCTCGCAACCAATTTGCAAGGTCCCGTAGCTTCCGAAGTGCAGCTTCCGCCCTTGGAAAACCAACACCCGCACATCGACATCTCCCAGAGCACAGCTGAGCCACTCCAACAAGCAGCCCGATCCAACTCACAAACGAAAGCACACGCCTTTTTTTTCCAACTCGAGTGAACCTGACAACCTGTATGAGTGAGCTATGGCCGAGGGATGCCTCCAGCCAACTGCCAATAACTCCACTGGGCCCTCCAGCAGAGGTCCTGACCGCCCACCCTTGCTGGCCCCGGGGCCCGATGACGGGACCCGGCGCCCGCCCCGCACCGAGGAGCACCACGCCCGGCCCGGAACAAAAAATCCCCCCCCTGCCCTCGGGAGGCCTGGGACCGCGTCGGCGGACGTCGTGGGATCCTGCCGAACGCCGGCGCCGGCGCAGCACGCAGGCCCAAAAAGCGGCGCGGGCGCGCCGGGGGGGAGGCTCAGGTCGGGCATGTCCCTCTACAGGCGGATTTTAGACGAATTCTGTTTTTTGTCTCTATATATCTATATATCTATATCTATTCATTTATATTTTATATATATATATACACATATATATATATGTATACATATATATATATATGTATACACATATAAAACAAAAAATCAAAATGATCCAAAACGGTCAGAAAATCATCAACCAATCATGCTTGCTCCACAAAGGTCAGGAAATACTCAAAGAAATCGTCCCCAGACTATTTTGTTGACTATTCTTTGAATCCTCCTCCTGCAGAGGGACGCGCCCGACTTTCAGGGGCAGCGCCCGCCCAGCGCCCAGCGCGCTCCTAGGCGCGCGGGGGCGCGCCGCAGGGCCGCGCGGCGTCGGCCTGGGGCGCCGCTCGCTCGGGGGGGGGCTCCCGCGGGCGGAGGGCCTGGCGGCGGGCCCCTCCGCCCGTGCGGGCGGCGGCGGGGGAGTCGTGCCCGGACAGCCCCCCGCGGCGCCGCCAGCAGAAAACCAACGACAGGCGGCGCTTGACGCCGTCTTGGAACAATCTCGGGCCACTTGAGGGCGCTCTTTGCCTATCTTGGCGCTCTCTGAAGCCGTTCCCGAACCCTGGAGGAGGCCTCTTGAGCTGTCTTCGGACGACCGTGCAGGCGGCGGGGGGGGGGGGAGTCGTGTCTGGACCCCCCAGGGTTAAGTCGGGCCTGTCCCTCTACAGGGTTTTTTTAATGGTCAAAAGTACTATAACCCCAGGGCGCCGTCAGCAGAAAAGCAACGACGGGCGGTGTTTTTTTGTTGCACAGCACTGCGCACTTTTTGTTTTTGTTTGAGCTCCACGCCCACATCGAAGTCCTCTCAAGCGAGGAACAGGCGCCCCACTGCCATGAGGAGGAGCAGGGGGCCGCTGCACTGCGCACTCCTGCTCCGGGAGTCAAAAAGAAATCGACGTCAAGGAGAGGGACTTCACTCCAGGCGCCGTGCGCTGGCACGGTGGTCTGGGCCAGGATGCACCGCAGTGCTGCGAGCAAAGACGAGACAGGTCGGAGGAAAGGCCCAGGGTCCAGTCCAGCTTCTGGATTTTCGGGAGCGAGATCTGGAGTCCATGAGAGTTGACGCTCTTTCTTGGGGTGTCTGATGGGTGTACAGTCGGGCCTGGGCCAGAAGAACATCCTTCAAGAACACGAGACACTCCGTCGGCCAAAACAAACAGAACATCCAAGGGTATCCTTCCCAAGATGCACAAGAACATCCAACCAACACCAATAACACTAGGGTTTTACCCTGCCCGAACCGACATCGATCTTATACCTCGATCCGACTGCACTTTCCGCCTCTGGGAGCCTTGCCGGGCCCCGGGACCGTCACAATGAACGACTCGGGATGAAAAACCAGTCCCGGGGGAGGAGGCGGAGGAGGAGGAGGAGGAGGAGGAGGAGGAGGAGGCGGTCGAGGCCACCAGGGGCCCACGCTGTGGAAAAAGTGCCGGCGTCGCGGAGGTCTGGGTAACCAGATGTCCAACATCTTGCAGTGAGCCCAGCGCGACCCCGAGATTAGAGTAAACCTTCGTAATGCATGGGCGCATGGAGTGGCCTTGTTTGGCGTTGCTTGGCATATTGCTTGGCATTGCGTGGCATTGCGTGGCACTGCTGCGTGGCAGTGCTTAGCTTAGATTGGCCCGGCATTGGTTGGCAGTGCTTAGCCTTGCTTGGAATTGCCTGGAATTGCGTGGCATTGCTTGGCGTTGCTTGGCATTGCCTGACATTGCGTGGCACTGTCTGGCATCGTATTATATTTTCACTCCGCGCCTTGCTCTTCGATCTCGGCCCCATTATCTGGCACCGTGATCATCTAGAATGGACCTGGAGCGCAAAACGATCCTCGCCCAGGGAAAGGTCGGGAACTCTGGGTCCTCGCATTGAAAAACCTGGCGTTGCAATTTGTTCACAGTGGGCGTTTTCGCGCACCGTGATAATCTAGGATGGACCTGGAGCGCAAAACGATCCCCGCCCAGGGAAACGGGCGGGACCTCTGGGACCCTCGCATTGAAAAACCGGGCGTTGCAATTTGTTCACACTGGGCGTTTTCGCTTGGTTTCGGGCCCCGGGACCATCACGGCTCAACCTGGCTCGAAAAAAAACTGGCGCCGACACGTGGGGTCTATAGGGCTCCGACGGGGACTCTTCGCGATGCTGCAGCTTTTTCGCAACGCTGGATCTTACAGCACGCAGAAGGGACGCCGATAGGACCTCTCCCAACCCCCTCCCCCGGGGCACGCATGTCCGCCCCGGGGCCATTCTCGGGCACCAGAGGCCCGACCAGGGGCCCAGAGAGGCCGACAAATCTTAGACAAGAAACGCCTCGATCGACAGCGGCCCTTCGGGACGACCTGGGCACCCCCGGGAGCGCTCTCGACGAGGCGCAGCCGCTGAGGAGCATCCCGAGGCTGGAAAGCGTCCGACCACGTCCGAACACGGCCCAGATTGACAAGACCACGTCGTCGGGGCGACCACCTTTCTACCGCCAGACCGACCTGTGATGGTCTGGGGGCCCGAAACCCAACGAAATGCAACGTCCGCTCACAGAAGTTGAACGTCGTGTTTTCTCACAACGTGGACCGCCCCAACACTGGTTCTTCATCCCAGGTCGTCCGGGGGCCCGGCGAGGGCCCCTGGAGGCCGAAAATTGACAGAAGCCTCCCCGACGTCGTGCAGGAACTGCTCGTCAAAAACCACGACCCGAGCCCTATAAGCCCCATCTTTCTGCGCCATCTTTCCAAGCGGATCGATCCGTGAGGGTCCTGGGGCCCGAGACGTGCCCAACCCTTCTGTCCATGTGAGGCGACAATCGAAAAGAGTGCTCCTTACAATAGAACGCATCTTACATCGAGAGATACGCAGCACTCTGGCCCACGAGGACACTGACAGGTGCGCAGCTGGCAGCCTCACAGGGAGCCGCGAGGTCCAATCGGCAGCCCCCCAGGGAGCCGCGAGGTCTCGCCTGATGCCCCCAGAGTCGAATCGACAAGTCGGATCGGCGATCGAAATGAATCGGATCGGCGGCAATCGGCAGCCGAGTCGGGCGAAGTCGAATCGGCGGAAATCGGCAGGCTAGTATGTCTCCAGTAAGGAATCGGAATCCAAATAGGAATCCGAAGTCGAATCGGAATCGGAAGCCATCGAAATCGAATCGAACCGAATCGGAGGAATCGAAACGAGCCCTGCTGATGCCCCGTGGGACCCCACTCCGCTGGCCCTCCCAGGAACCCACGGAACTGGCGACGGCTGCGCAGTTGACAGCCCCCGAGGGAGCCACGAGGTGGGCGGCAAGCAGGACAGGATGCAGCAAGCACGCAGGCAGGACGCAGGAGGCAGGAGGCAGGGGGAGGAAAAGCAGAAGACGCGCGAGCAGTGGGTGGCAGGAGGGAGGCAGGAAGGAGGAGAAAACCCCAGCACAGGAGGGCTGGGGCAAAAATGCAACGCCCTCCTCCTCCTCCTCCTCTTCCTCCTCCTCCTTTTCCTCCTCCTCCTCCTCCTCGGGAGGAGGAGGAGGAGGAGGAGGAGGAGGAGGAGGACTATGGACTATGGATTGGCCTGCCTCCGAAGAGGCAGGTCCGAAAGGAGGAGGAGGAGGAAGAGGAGGAGGAGGAGGCCGCACGCATGCATCGAACGAGCACGGACTCCGCATTGCATGGGGCCAGGCGCTCGGTCGCCTGCGGTGCGTGGAGACCCGGTGGAAGCGAATACATGGTTTCGATGCTGCCGCTGTTGCCTGTCTCCCAGAGGTGGGGTGGAACCCTGAAGAGCCCGACCGTTGGGTAGCTCTCGACGGCGAGTTTTTCCAAATTGTAACATGTGATCAGGAGCGTTTGCTGGATTTTGCACTGCTCGACGCCTTCGACAAGCAGGCCTGGAAAAAGCGAGCGAGCACTACGATGGTAGCAGCCATCGTTGACCGTGCTGACATGTTTATCCCGCTACGCAAGCTGAACAAGCTCCGATCGGCTAAAGCGTACGATCAGACAGCAATCTTGGAGATGATTCTGTCATGGCTGAAGCTCCTGAGCTCTCTGGCCAGCGTCTCGGCGTTTTGGGAAGGAGGCTCGGAGGCCTCTTCCGAGGGCTCATCCTCGTTCTCCTCCTCCGGAGGCCCCCCTTTCGGCCCCCTCGGCCCCTGCCCTGTCCTCCTCGGGCGGCAGCGGCATGGCAGAAGATGAATCCGATTTTGAAGCCATGGCGCAGGAGGCTGAGATGGGGGGATTTCGCGCAGGAGGAGGAGTCCATGGTGTGTAGGCTCTGTGATGAGGAGCCGCTTCTGACCTCCAACCCCGCGTGGATCTCCCCGAGTTGCCCTCGGTGCGGAGCATCTCAAGAGACTCTGCTGCACCAGGAGGAGAGCGAGGACTCTAGGCTGTGACGCTGCGGCTGGGTAATTCTCCGCGGAGCCCAGCACTTGGCCTGGGGACTAGGTCCCATGCTGGGTGATCGGCAGTCAATCCTGGCAGCAGAATCATATGCTATCACCCGTGCCGCCCAGGTTACCACTGGGCCGATCACTTGTGTTATAGATAATGCCGGTGTGTCTCAAGCACAAAAGATGGCGCAGCTCTGGGCCGATTTCTGGGCAGCTGTTGGACAACGGCCAATTGCAGTTCGCAAGATCAGGTCGCATTTAACTCTCGAGGACGCCCAAGCATTAGGTTGAGACCCAATCGACTGGCACGCAAATCGAATGGCTGACAAGGCGGCGGAGGAAGGAGCGCGTTTGGCCCAGGTTCCTTTTGAGAAAGCGGCCAAGGGAAATCGCCAGCAGAAGGCCCGGGCCCGTTCCACCCAGGCCAAGCAGGCTCATCAAGATTCTTGGCCCATCTGTTGAGCCAGACCCAGCAGTCTGTGGAGCAGCGGGCTCCTGGCCCTCGGAGGTGCGCAATTTGTTCTGCAGGTGACGGATGGAATAAGAAGGCCGTCCTGCGGTTTTCCTGCGCAGATCCATGACTCCCATCGCATTGATGCTTTCTGGGGCGTGTTTTGGCGCCAGGTCTGCAGTGGGACGGGTGTCCCTTCTCG
>CAUYUJ010020312.1:92500-107500 GCA_963575745.1 Prorocentrum cordatum | reverse complement strand
CTTCTCTTCGGCAGCCGTCTCCGTGGCGAGGGTGGTGGCCATGCTATCGCCAAGCTGCTTCAAGATCCCGACGATCTGGCCGCTCGAGGGCGCATAGCCCTGCGAGAAGGGGTTGCCCGACAGGAAGGAGAGCACCTGCTGGCGGTCCTCTTCGAGGAGGTCCTTGGCCTGTGCCACCACCCTGCGCGCCCGGTCGGCTGCGCCAGTCTGCAGGAAGGACCCCGCTATACCCTTCTCGAGTGCCTTGACGGCCTTCAGGAGTGCGGCGATGTTGGCGATGAGCTCGTCCTTGACAGCAACGAACGCCGCGTTCTCCTTCTTGCGGATACCCGTCGCCTCCGCGATGGCCTCCTTGGCGGCAGCGCGGTCCGCCTGGTCTTGCTTCAGGCCCTCCTTGGTCTCGGCCAGGTCGGCCTCCGCCGCCTTCAGGTCCGCCGCGATCTGCGGAATCTTCGTCTCGGCCGCGTCGATGCTCTTTGTGAGGTCGGAGGTTCCAGTTTTGCAGTAGCACATAAATTTCTCGAAGAGCTCAGTTTCCCTCTCACCTTCCTCTGTAACTTTCTTCGACATCGCCTGGAGCATCTGCACGACCTTGCGGATTGGGTTCGCATGCGCCCTGGACTTGTCTGCCAGAAGCGCCGCCTGCGCCTGCAGGAAGGGGACGACGAGCAGCGCGAGGAGCATCTTGGCGCACGCCATGGGTCCCTGTGCAGTCTCGGCTGCCCAGAAGGCTCAGCTGCGTTGCGATTCGAATCCGAAGCGGCTTGAGCCAGAATGGCTACGGACGGAGGAGGAGGAGGAGGACAAGGAGGAGGAGCGCAAGTAGCATGAGGCGCAGCAGGTGCCGATCTCATCTACATGCTGATGGCGGCCTGAGCTGCTCGAAGTAAGCGAATGTATGCGGAGTCTGCCTGAGGAGGGGAAGCTGCGTGCCGGACTTTGTTACAAACGTGAAAGCACATCACTGTGTACGCGTGGGCAGATTCGCGTGCAGAAGGAGGAGGAGGAAGAAGAGGAGGAGGCGGAGGGCGAGGCGAGGGGGGCAGGCCGCAGCGGCCACCCGCGGAGCCCACGACCCGAAGCCCACGGGACGCCCAGGGAAGACCGAGAAGCATCGGACGACACGAGGCGGAGTGCCTCTTGGTGGATGCAGGCAGCTGCAAGAGGAGCCTCGAGAGCCGAGGGACATCGGGCGAGGCGCGGGGGCCGGCTGGGGCGGCCCGCCGCAGAGCCAGGATCAGTCAGCCTCCGATCGGCAGATCGGATCGGGTCGAAGCGTGAATCGAATCGTGCCGCATCGGCACGGACTCGACTTCGGATCGCCCAGAAATCAGAATCGGACCGCATCGGGCCGACCAGCGACGATACCGAATCGGAGCAAGCGCATCGAAACGGACCCTGCAGAGCCCGCGAGCCGAAGCACTCCTCTGGGACGCGCGAGGACATACTGGCATGTGTCATCCTTGGAGGCGTGCGCCCGACCCGAACATGTAGCATCAACAGTCTTGTGACACATCGTTTCCCGAGCGGTATGGCCAGCAAGCGCCCGCCACGGAGCCTACACTATACAATCTCTCGGCGCGCGCTCCTCCTCCTCCTCCTCCTCCTCCTCCTCCTCCTCCTCCTCCTCCTCCTCCTCCTCCTCCCCTTTCCTCCTCCTCCTCCTCATCATCATCATCCTCCTCGCCCCTGGGGGGTGGCCGACGCACACGTAGCATAAGCATGTTGGGGTGACGCCCATCCTCCTCCCACCGACCGCCTTAGTGAGGGGCAACGATCGGCGGTGGACAAACCTCCCTTTAGTAAACCTCCCTTTAGTGAAAACGGCCTGGGACCGAAACCGACGGACCTGTACCCGCAAAAATGACGGCCGCCACGCCCTCTCGCGAACCGAAAACGGCCAATTCCTTAATCGACGTGTCAGGGCATGAGGTCTGTCCACCCCCAAAGCGATAGGGGGGGATGGGCATTGGGGGGGGGAAGCATCGACTTCGAATCAGCGATACCAAGGACTGCCCTGGAGCGGACCTGCCCCCCTTCCCACCCCCCCTCCCAGACCCCCTCGGGCAATGAAAAAATCACGGCGGGAGGTTTTTCACGAGTTTCGGCCTCCGGGCCTTTACTGGGCCTCAGGACCGTCAAAAATGAATCAGGATGAAAAACCGGTCTCGGGAAAGGGGTCCAGACCTCTGGGGGTCGACGTTGCGAACAAAAATCACGACGTCGGGTGTCTGGGCTGGGGGCCCGGGGACCTGGGCTCCTGGCAGGCTTCCTCGGTATCGTACGCAGCCTTGGCCCCGGCCTCGCTGTCTTCAGGCCGAGCCCAGCGCGGCGCGCGCGCCGAAGGCGACGAGGGGCACGGGCAGGGAGACCAGTCAGCACGTCCAGAAGCAGAGGCAACTCCGACGCCAATACTATAGGAAGAGGGGGGAGAAGAGGAAGGCGAATAGTAATAACAATAATAATAATCGCAGTAATAATAATAACAACAGTAATAAGACTAATACTAATACTAACAAGACTAATAATGCGAATAGCAATAACCATACTGATAATACGAATAGTCGTAATAATAATAATAATAATAATACTAATAATAATACTAATAATAATAATGATACTAATAATAATAGTAATGATAATAATAATAATATCAACAACAGTAATAATAATGAAAATAATAATACGAATAAGAATAGTAATAATGACAATGATGGTAAACATAATAAAAATACTGGTATTTTGAAAGGAAAATAGCAATGCTAATACGAATGATGATACTACTAATGATGATAATAATAATTAACAACAACAAGAGGAAGAAGAAGAGGAGGAAGAGGAATGATAGCAATCAGAAGAACACGACGAATCATATGAATACTTACACTATAAATAATCAGAAGAATCATAAGAAGCTCCGAAACAAAAGAAGATAAGGAGGCGGAATGATAGGAATAATATGGCTGTTTGAGCTCAGCAGCTCTTCTCCACCAGATGCTTGATTCCTGACGGCGGTGGGGGGAGCGCCAGCATGCGGACGAGGAAGACGAGGAGGAGGATCAGGGGGGGAGCATGTGGGATTGAGGGTAAGGGGAGAGTCGGCTGCGCGCGTGCACGTTGCGTGTGCGCGCGTCGGTTGCCCCCCGCCATCGTACAGGTACTCGTCGTCGCCGTCCAGGCCCACCATCTCGTACTGGAGCCTGAGGCCGCACGCCTCGTCCCCGTCCTGGCGGGAGGGGGGACGGGGGAGAGATCGACGAGCGGCACGGGGAGCGCCGTTGAGCGTCGGGCAGCGGGCCCTCCACGGCGAGCGCCGGCCAGCCGCACCCGCGGCCGCCCGTGGCCACGGCGCGGCCGCGGCGTGGAGGGCGCGGCAGTCGCAGACCCCCGCGCGCTGTGAAAGAACGGCGACGGAAGGTTTTGCGGCGTTTTCGGCCTCCGCGGGCCCCAATCCGGGCCTCGGGGCCGTCAGAAGACGACTCAGGACGAACAATCGGTCCCGGGGAAAAGGGGTCCAGACCTCTGGCGGTCGACGCTGTGAGAAAATCACGACGGCCGGGGTCTGGGGTGGGCAGCGGCGGCGGCCAGCCCCGGCCGTGGAAGGCAAGCCAGGCGCACTGCCCAGAGCTCCGACGATGTGATTCGTCTGCGTATGTTTTTACTTCTCGGTGTCGGCCCCTGTCGGGGATCTACTGGCCGGGGTCGATCCAGACCCGGGTCAGTCGGGCTTTGCTGGATCCTGCAGGATCCTGCACGCAAGCCCGGGTCAGTGCGACCCTGGCTCTGCAGGATCCTGCAGGATCCGGCGCTCTGACTGGCCCCCGTTTGCATGGACCCCCGTCCAATTAAGCCCCGACCCTGGGGCCGCCTTCGGACCCTGGGGCCATCCGGAGGCAATCATAGACACGGGGAAGCGGTCAGGACCTCTGGGGCCAGGGGCTGGGAAAACTAAATCGGCGGATGTCAGGGACGGCGGCGGTCGGCCCCCATAGGGCTCTGGTCGCGTTTTCCATGAGGCTGCAATCCCGGACCCCCGGACGTCGGGTTTTTTTTCACAACGTCGACCCCCAGAGGTCTGGACCCCTTCCCCGGAACCGGTTTTTCATCCCGAATAATTAATTTGTTGACGGTCCCGAGGCCCAGCGAGGGCCCCCAAAGGCCGACAATAGCGAAACACTTCTCAGCTCGCCGCGATTCTTTCACAGCGCGAGGAGGTCTGGGTGGGGTCCAGGGCTCTGGTCGCGTTTCCTATGGTGCTGTGTGTTCGCAGTGTCGGAGAGCAGGGAATGTGTAGTTTTAGGTTGGGCCTGTCCCCCTACAGGGGGATTTTGGGGGACAAAATTTAAAATAGCCGAAAAATGCGCAAAACATGTTCAAACATATTCCAAAAATCGTCCCCAAACTGTTTGTCAAAACTATTTCCCTACCTAGGCTCTGCCTAGAAGGGTTCTTACTCTCTTAGCTTAAAGGGGCCGGGCAGTGCACCACGCCCCGGGCGGTTCCCCCAGTCCCCGCCCCGCGGTTCCCCCCAGTCCCCTGGGAGCTTTAGCTTTAGCTTTAGATTTAGCTTTGGCTTAGCTTTAGTTTAGCTTTAGCTTAGCTGTAGCTTAGCTTTAGCTTAGCGTTAAGCTTAGCTTTTCGCTTAGCGTTAAGCTTAGCTTTAGCTTAGCTTTAGCTTAGCTGTAGCTTAGCTTTAGCTTAGTTTTAGCTTAGCGTTAGCTTAGATTTAGCTTAGCTTTAGCTTAGCTTTAGCTTAGCTTTAGCTTGTATTTAGCTTTGCTGTAGCTTAGCTTTAGCTTAGCTGTTGCTCAGCTTTAGCTTAGCTTTAGCTTATATTTAGCTTAGCGTTAGCTTAGCTTTAGCTTAGCTTTAGCTTAGTTTTAGCTTAGCTTTAACTTAGCTTTAGCTTAGCTTTAGCTTAGCGTTACTGTTACTACTAATGCTGCTTTCCTAGGGGTTCCAACTCCTAGGTAGGGTCGCACTGGGATAATTTTGAATATCCCTCCTGTAGAGGGACAGGCCCGACGTAAGCGTAGTTGGCCGCCGACAGGGCGCTCGCTTGCCGAGCTCGCGAGCGTCGCCGCGCCTCGTTCAGCTCCGTGAGTGGCGGCGCTGCACGAGCTTAGCTCTAAGGGAGGCCGCCGCGGGCAGTCAGTTCTGCGGCGCTGCTGCGTCGCTCAGGCGCCCAGGGCAGGCCTTCTCAGAAGGCGGCGGAACTTCTCAGAGGCCCTTTCGCCTTCTGAGGAGACGTCTGCGGCTCGGGGGGAGGCTCGCGAGGCTTCTCAGGAGGCGCGAGGGCTCCTCAGAAGCACCGCCGCCTTCTGAGAAGGCCTGCCACTTCTCACTTCCCCTCGGGACTCGCCGCCGAGATTCGCTGCTGCGTCGGGGGGGTGCCAGCAGCGAGCTTCTGGACAGATCCCTTTCTCCCCCCTCTCAGATCCTGGCGTCGCAACGGGCGATGTCGCCCTGTTTCGGGCCCCAGGCCCTCACAGATCGAGCGGCTCGAAAAGTGGCTCAGAAAGGCTGGGTCTAGGACTCCAGTCGTGATGTTTCGCGGTGTCTCAAAATTTGTGCAACGTCGGATCTCAGGGCTACCAGTCGTGATCGCGAGGAAACCAACTTGTACCAATACTGCTACTCCCCAGACCTCTCCCAGGGTGCGTTCTGACCAGGATTTCGAGGCGAACACAGCGGTGGCGACGAGGGCCTCCCAGGAAGCCCAAACAAGGAAAAACGGGCGGTATGGGTACTTTCTCCTCCTCCGAAATCACGGTGGGGGGGGAAGAACAGCGCCGTCACCGCCAGTCAGCCACGCGCTACCCCGCGACGCGGCGGGAAATTATACCCTTGAGCCAAAATCGCTCTGGAACCTCCTCCTCATGCTCCTCCTCCTCCTCCTCCTCCTCGTCATCATCATCATCATCATCATCATCATCATCATCATCATCATCATCATCATCATCATCATCATCATCATCATCACCACCACCATCCCCATCCCCATCCCCATCACCATCACCATCACCATCACCAGCACCAGCACCAGCACCAGCATCATCATCATCATCATCATCATCATCATCATCATCATCATCATCATCATCATCATCATCATCATCATCATCATCATCATCATCATCACCATCATCATCATCATCATCATCATCATCATCAGCATCATCACCATCATCATCGTCATCGTCATCATCAGCATCATCATCATCATCAGCATCATCATCATCATCATCATCATCATCATCATCATCATCATCATCATCATCAGCATCATCATCATCATAATCATCATCATCAGCAGCATCAGCAGCAGCATCAGCATCATCAGCATCAGCATCAGCATCATCATCATCATGTGATCATCATCATCAGCACCATCAGCATCAGCATCATCAGCATCATCGCCATCAGCATCATCACCAGCATCATCATCAACATCATCACCACCACCATCATCAGAAGCATCATCATCACCATCATCATCGGCATCATCAGCATCATCAACATCATCAACGTCAGCATCAGCATCACCAGTCCCATCACCACAATCCTCAGCATCACCATGATGATGATGATCATCATCATCATCATCATCATCCTCAGCATCTTCATCATTATCATCGTAATCGCCATCATCATCACAATCATCATCATCATCATCATCATCATCATCATCATCATCATCATCATCATCACCATCACCATCACCATCACCATCACATCATAATTTTCATCATCATCATCATCATCATCGGCATCATCACCATCACCATCGTCATCATCATCATCATCATCATCATCATCATCATCATCACCATCTCAAGCATCAGCATCAGCATCAGCATCAGCATCAGCATCAGTATCAGCATCACCATCACCATCATCATCATCAGCATCAGCATCATCCCCAGGAACAGTAACACCAACCACAAAATCCTCACCATTAACATCTCCATCCTCCTCATCTTCCTCATCGTCCTCGTCATCATCAGCAGCATCATCATCATCAGCATCAACATCAACATCAACATCAGCACCATCATCATCAACAACATCGTCCGCCTCCTCATCATCGTCGTCCTCCTTCTCATCATCATCGTCCCCCTCCTCCTCCTCCTCCTCCTCCTCGTCCTCCTCCTCCTCGTCCTCCTCCTCCTCCTCATCCACCCGATCCTTCCCTCCTCTGGAGCGGCTGGTCCTGCTCCGCGGCCACGCCAGCGTCGTGGCAGCCCTCGAGCGGAAAGACGCACTCCTCCTCCGAGAAAAGGGGGCGGCCCGGCGGGGCGCGGAGAGGAAGCAAGCAAGAAGTGACGCACCCAGAACTGGAGATCTGCGGTAAGACGGAATCACGACGAGGATCAGATCGTCCCCCGAGTATTTTTTTTAACCAGATTTGAGTATTCCTCCTGTAGAGGGACAGGCCCGACTTAATCCTAGCTCCGTCCGACGTTGCTCCGATAGAATTCGTTGGAGCGGGCAGTTTTCGAGTGGGGGCCCTCCACGGGCCCCTGGACCGTCAGAAAGCGACGCGCAGAACGAAAACCGGCCCTACAGGGAAGCTGTCCAGACCTCTGAGGGCCCCACGCATCGAGAGAACTGGGGGAGAGGGGGAGGAGGAGGAGGAGGAGGAGGAGGAGGAGGAGGAGGAGGAGGAGGAGGAGGAGGAGGAGGAGGAGGAGGAGGAGGCCTCGCCCGAAGGAGCAGAGCGGGCGGGCCGAGCGGGCGCCGAGCTGGAGCGTCGCGCGGGCCGAGTGGGCCCGGATGTGTGGGGAGGCGCGCAGGACGCTCGACACGCACGGCATCAGGCTGGCAACAAGAGGTCTGTTCGCACTGCGCAGCACTGGCAACTCCGCTGCGCAGACACGACGCCGATGCCGCCAGGAAGTCTCAGTTGCCAAGAGGGGGAGAGAAGGAGGCAAATGGACCAAGGACGGAAAACCCAAGGCCGGACCTAGGACAGGAAAACATCCTTCAAGAACATGAGACCCTCCGCGAGCCAAAACACCCCAAACCATAAGATCACTGAGGGCACCTTTCCCCATGGATGCACAGGAGCATCCAACAAACACGAAGAACATTAGGGTACCCTCCCCGAGCAGACCTCGGTCTGATGCCTCAGTCCGACCGTAGGGCCACCTAACTTCGCGCACCGCGCATCACGTCCCGCCACGCGCGACTGTCGCCGCGCCGTCGTGCCGCCCCCTGAAGAAGGGCAACCCTCCGACCCAGGCCCGCGACGCGCGATGTGCGGTTGCCGCCTCGCCACCCGCGAGCGATCTAGGCTGCCCTACTTGAGGCTAAGACCTTTCGAACTAAAAGAGTGGACTTCGTTCAAAACGTTGTCTTACGCAGTAATCCTGGTGCAGGTAACATCTGCCTGTAGTGATAAGATCCGCGACGCAATGTGCACAGAACAATCGCACAATCCAGTAACGCATTCAAAAAAGCGCCGGACATGAACACGGGAACGATATGGAAAACCGTGTGGTGGCAAGGAAAACAAACAAACGGTTCATTAACCTCATGAAGTACTTAATCACCCCCGTTCTCTGAGAACCGTTTGTTTCCACCAAAAATCCGTGGGTAATGTTAGCGGAATGATATTATAGGACCGTGCCAACACATCGAAAAAAACGCCCAACCCAGGCTCGTTTCAGAATATAGTTTTCGCCTCGGCGCCGCGCACCTTCACTGAAACAACTTGCACGAATTTCACGGATCTAGGGTGGCCCGGTTTCAAATTCTAGTTTTCGCTTCAGCGCCGCGCGCATTCGCTTTCATACATGTGGACGAGCTTCACGGATTGAGGGCGGCCGTTCTTTGTAATTCTGGCGTTCGCCTCAGCGCCGCGCGCATTCGGTTTACACATTTCACGAGTTTTCCGCTTTGAGGGCGGCTCGGCTTCAAACGCTGGCTCTCGCCTCAGCTCTGTGCATTATCGTTGTTATGGTAACCAAAAAGTTGTGCACCAGTTTCACGGATTGAAGGCGGCCTTTTTTCCAGCTAGGAATGGATCTAGATCTCGCATCAGCGCCGCGCACAATCGTTTTCTCTTGTTTTTCTTTGAAAATGTGCACGAGTTTCGCGAATTGAAGGCGGCTCGGTTTCAAAATCCTGCTTTCGCCCGAGCGCCGCGCAGATTCGGCTTTAGAAAGTCCTAAGTTTTACGGGTTGAGGACGGTTCGGTTTCAAAATCTAACCACCGCCTCAGCGCCGCGCGCATTCGCATTCTTAAATGTGCGCGACACTCGCGAATTGAAGGCGACTTGGTTCCAAAATCTAGCTCTCGCCTCCGCGCCGCGCACATTAGTCTTTAGAAATGTGCACGGGCTTCGCGGATTGAGGTAGCTCGGTTTCAAAATCAAACTCTCGCCTTCGCGCCGCGCGCACTCGCTATAAAAATGTGCAAGAGCTTCACGGATTAAGGGCGGTTCGGATTCAGAATACGGCTTTCGCCTCACCACCGCGCGCACTCGCTATCAAAATTCGCACGAGATTCACGCCGCACGCGCTGGTTATTCAAGCTGCGTGCGAGCTTCACGGATTGAACGCAGCTCGGCTTCAAAAGCCACCTCTCGAATTAGCGCCGCGCGCATTCGCTTTTCCAGCCGCGCGAGACCTTCACGGATTGACTGCGGTCCGGTTTCAAATTCCAGCTCTCGCCTTAGCGCCGCGCACATTCGTTGTTAAAAATTTGCACGAACCTCACGGATCGAGGGCAGCTCGGTTTCAGAATGCGGCTCTCGCCCGAGCGCCGCGCGCGCCCGCCTTAAACGCGCGCGCGCGGATTGCGCGGATTGAGGGCGGCTCGGCTTCAAACGCTGGCTCTCGCCTCAGCGCCGCGCAAATTGGTTTTAAGAGATGCGCGCGACTCCTGACAATCGAAGCACTGAAGATCTAAGCAACGGCTCGCTCAGGAAGTTCCAGGCACTGGCGGCCGTTCCTCGGAAAACACTGAAAGCCGTTCCTCGGCTGTGCGCTGCAGCTTGCCCCCATGGGCCCCTGCCCCCCTTCTCCTCCTCCATGTTCTCCTCCTCCCCCCCCCTCTGTTTCCCCCCCCCCACCCACCCCCTGTGGCTGCGTCGCTGACAATGTTGCGCCGACTTCACTGAGAGCGTCTTGCGCGCTTCCTGAGAGCATTCTTGCAAAATTGTCTCAGACCAGCCAGGCTGAGCAGATCTCGCAATGACCCGGCCTCGCCACTCAGCGCCACAGTGACCTGACGTCGCCACTGACGGATCGCTCTCCCCCGCGAACGCTCGCCGACGTCGCGGTCGCCGGGGGCAGGCGTTTGCGGGCGCCTGGCGCCTGAGAGCAAGAGCTGCAGGTAGTCGTTATGCCACTTAATCGCCTGAGCGATTTCGCTGCGATAGATGCCCCCGCTGACCCGGCCCCCCTCAGTCCCGGGAGCGTCGACGCGAAGGATCTCGAGCGGCGTCTCAGCGCTGACCGCGCCCGGGCGCCGCTGCACGCCCGGCGCGGAATTGATCTGAAACCGCCAGTTTTACATATCCTTTTCCCGCGTGCGCTCGCCGATGCCGCGGTCGTCTGGGCCTGGCGTTTTCGGGCGCCTGCTGCCTGAGACCAAGAGCTGCTGGTAGTCCTTATGCTTCTCCACCGCGCGCACGCCAGCATAGCGGCGGATCTTCCTCCTGGCCCAGCTGTCCTCAGTCCCAGGGGCGTCGGGCTGACAGACCTTGAGCGGCGATCCAGCATTGAAACCACACGGGTGCTACGGCCCGCTGAATTCCGAACTGGGCCACGGCGCTGACCGGCGCACGGTGCGCCGCAATGCCTGGCGGGGCCTGCGCATGCTTGACGCGCGCTGGCGCTGACTCAGACGCCAGGTCGCGCGGGCCTTTGAGCCCCGACTTGAGCCTGGCGCGCTGGGGCGGACAGCGCGGCATTTGCCCAGCTAACTAGCTGCCTAATCCTGGCGGCGCTGGCGGCGCTGACAGCGGGGCGAGCCTCGTCGGCTTGGGCCAAAGCGCCCGAACTACAGCCACGGTCAACCAGGAAAAAGCATGTCCCGAGCCCACCAGGGATCCTGTCTGCGTGTCTCCTAGAACACGGACACGACGCTCGCTCTTAAGTCTCCCTGTCTCCACCTCCTCCGAACCGCAGACCTCTCGCGAGTGCGAAGCTTCTTCTCTCTTTCTGCCCACCGACCCCACCCTCTGTGATTCTTACCCTGAATGGGAAATCGATGCACGTCGGCCGCCCGACGGCGCGGCCCGCCCCAGGGCATCGCCCCCGCCCCGCG
Source organism: Prorocentrum cordatum (assembly GCA_963575745.1). Classification (NCBI taxonomy): domain Eukaryota; class Dinophyceae; order Prorocentrales; family Prorocentraceae; genus Prorocentrum; species Prorocentrum cordatum. The sequence goes on along the minus strand of CAUYUJ010020312.1, from coordinate 96,222 downwards.
CGGAGCGATATCTTAGCACCGCGGAACCGCGAAAACAACAGTTCCCCGCTCGCGAGAAATCGTAGGAGCGCGGAAAAACAGCAATTTCCGCCATCCGACGAAGCGACGGGGCCGGGCCCAACGCGTCCCTTGTCTTTCTGCCCACCGCCCCGCCCTATGCGATTCTCGTTGTCACCCTGAATTAGAAATTGATTTTCGTCGGCCGACCTAAGGGGCGGTCCACCCCCGGGGCGTCTCGCCCGCCCCATATCTTTAGCACCGCGGAAACACGAAAATAATAATTCCCCGCCCGCGAGAAACCGCAGGAGCGCGGGAGGGAGAAAACACATACACACACACAAAAAAAAAAACTCACGCCATCCGACGAAGCATTGGGCCAATGCTTCTGTTCTCTTTCTGCCCCCCGCCCCCGCCCGATGCAATTCTCATTGTCACCTTGAATGCGAAATTGTTCCCAACCATCCTGTGGTGTTGGGTCCTCGTTTTGAAGAGACGGCGCCCCGCGATCCTCCTCCTTCCTCCTCCCCTCCTCCCTCCTCCCTCCCCCTCATCCATATCCCCCTCCGTCCATCACCGCCGTCATCATCATCATCATCATCATCATCATCATCATCATCATCATCACCATCATCATCATCATCATCATCATCATCATCATCATCATCAAAATCATCATCATTATCGTCATCATCCCCACCATCATCATCACCATCATCATCATCACCATGATCAGCACCACCATGATCAGCACCACCATCATCATCGTCGTCGTCGTCATCGTCATCGTCATCATCATCGTCATCATCATCAGCATCATCATCACACAGCTTCGTGGCCCCACACTACTACTACCACCAACATCATCGACATCATCATCATCATCATCATCATCATCATCATCATCATCATCATCATCATCGTCATCATCATCAACAGCGTCATCATCATCACCATTAACACTAGCAGTGGTTTTTAAGAACAGTACTAGTCTTACGTAGTTTAGTAGTTGTAGTAAAACTAGTACGCGGGGAACCCACGCACGCGCGTCTGCGCGCGCAGGCGATCGGGTGACACACGCGCGCGCGGGCGGGTTACCCGAAATCCGGTTGGTCACCGTTACGGGTTCACTATAGTTTCAAGGCCGACATGGAGAATTTTTCACTGTGGGCACTACAGAACGTGCCACGCGCGCGTCCGCGCGCGCAGGCGATCGGGTGACCCACGCGCGGGCGGGTCAACCGAAATCCGGTTGGTCACTGTTACGGGTTCACTTCAGTTCCCAAGCAGACATGGAGATTTCTCCCATTTGTGGACAATGCAGAATTCCGCACTCGCGCTTCCGCGTTGGCGCGCGAGCGCGATCGGGTGACCCACGCGCGGGCGGGTCACCCGAAATCCAGTTGGTCACCGGTAGGGATTCGCCGCAATTTCCATGCCAACATGGCGACTCTTCTTGAACTCGCCACGCGCGTCCGCGTGCGCGCGATCGGGTGACCCACGCGCGGGCGGGTCACTCAAAATCTAATCGGTCACCGTTAAGGACTCACTTCAGTTTCCATGCCAACATAGCGACCTTTCCATTGTGGGCGAACACATAATTCCCATCAAGCTCAAATGATCTTATATGGCTCATATGGCTCATAGGGCTCATACGGGTGGAACGGAAGTAAGGCGAGGGCCACATTTTGAAAACGAGCCGCCATCCGTTCGCGAAGCTCTTGCAACGTTTTTGCCAACAATGCGCGCGGCGCTAAGGCGAGAGCCACATGTTAAAAACGAGCCACCCTCCATCCGTGAAGCTCTTGCAACATATTCAAAACTTATGCGCGCGGCGCTCAAGCGAAACCTACATTTTGAAAACGAGCCGCCCTCCATCCGTGAAGCCCTTGCAACGTTTTCAGAACGAGTGCGCGCGGCGCTGGGGCGAAAACAACATTAAAAGAAAACGAGCCGCCCTCAATATGTGAAACGCTTGCCAGTTTTTCAAAACGAATGCGAGGGGAGCTGAAGCGAGAGAAACATGTTGAAAACGAGCCGCCATCAATCCGTGAAGCTCTTGCACATTTTGAAATCGAGCGTGCGCGGCGCTGAAGCGAGAGCAACATTTTGAAAACGAGCCGCCCTCAACCCGTGAACTCTTGCAACGTTTTTGCAACGAATGTGCGCGGCGCTGAGGTGAAAACAACATTTCGAAAACGAGCCGCCCTCCATCCGTGAAGCTCTTGCAAATGTTTGAAAAAATGTGCGCGGCGCTCAAGCGAGAGCCACATATTGAAAACGAGCTGGTTTCATTCGTAGAACTCTTGCGAGTTTTTGAAACGAATGTGCGCGGCGCTAAAGCGCGAGCCACATGTTTGAAAACGAACCGCCGTTAATCCGTGAAACTCTTGCACCATTTGGAATCGAATGTGCGCGGCGCTGAGGCGAGAGCAACGAGCCGCCCTCCATCCGTGAAGCTCCTATTTTTTGAAACGAATGTGCACAGCGCTGAAGCAAAAACAACAAGCCGCCCTCTATCCATGAAACTCTTGCAAGCTTTTGAAGCGAATGCGCGCGGCGCCAAAACGATAGCCACATCATCATTCTGGTGCGGGGATAACGCTTCCTGGTGCGGGAAGTGTGATCCTTAAGCCGGACGGGGGGGAGGGTTCTCAAATACTGGGGTTACACAGACGAATGTAATCGCGCTGTGCTGCATTCGCAAACCTCCCGCAGCGCAAGCACATGGAAGATTGATATGAGACGGCTCCATACAAAATCCGCACACTCAGCGGCCGAATGGGCCCAGACGCCGAAGGGGCTCAGAAGGGACCCCCGGGGTGGACTCCCGGCAACTCCGGGGGAAGCTCTGTCCCTGTGAGCACCGCCCTCCGCCGGGCGGCGGTGGCTCCGCGAGCTCCAGGGCCCGGAGCCGCCACGCACGTGCAGGGCCGCAGCGCGCAGCCGAGGAGCGCCCCTAGAGGCCTCCTATATCGGGTGCGAGTAGAGAGGCGGTCGGAGGATCTCGCCGGATCGCCGATACATCGGCGATGCATCGCCGATGCATCGGCGATGCACTGGCGACGTCGGCTGTGCATCGGCGACGTCGGCGTGGAGAAAATTGGGCCCCACATCGAGCCGCATCGCCGATGCATCGCCGATGCCTCGGCGATGCGGCGCGATCCTCCGACCTCATCTACTCCGACCCCATCTAGGAGGCCTCGAGCCCTTCCCCTGGCAGGAGGGCGCCAACTGTACACCTACACGGGTCCTGGCCAGGCCCGTCCTGGGTTCAGGATCGGCGTACACAGTCAGCCCGCATAGAAAGGATGAGCGACTCTCCGAGGTCACCCCTACGTCCTTCCCCTTCGGCCCCTCCTTGGCCGCTTTCGCTGGCCGCGCCCCGCTCGCAGAGTGTCGACATGGCATTCCAAGGCCCTTGCATCCTTATCGTGCGTCCTTGCTGTGCGGGCTAACTGTATAATGACGCCCTGCTGGGTCTGGCCAATGCCTGGGCCCTGGGCGGGCCTGGCCAGGATCAGTGTCTAGGTGCATAGTTGGCGGCCTCCGATCTGGAGGTCTCGCAGCTGGCCGGGGAGCCTCCGGGGGAAGGTTGGGCGTCGCTTAAAGGGGGGTGGGGGCGATACACGACGGAGGGAAGAAAGGTGCACTCCTCGGGCTCCGCAGGCCCCCTCTGGGGCCCGAAAGTGCCCCTGTAGTTTGGGGCCCCTTCTCTGCAGCCC
>CAUYUJ010020312.1:85000-87500 GCA_963575745.1 Prorocentrum cordatum | reverse complement strand
GGCTGCGATCTGCGAAACTGTCGCCATTTTCGAGGCCTGCTGGGGGGCAGTGAGGGCCACGGCGGATTCAAATTAGACCTCGCCAGCGAGGTCGCGACAGCACGGGCGGATTCAAATTAGACCTCGCCATCCCTGGGGGGCTGCATCTGCGAAACTGCGCCATTTTCGAGGCCTGCTGGGGGGCCCAGCACAGTGAGGGCCACGGGCAGATTCAAATTAGACCTCGCCATCCCTGGGGGGCTGCGATCTGCGAAACTGTCGCCATTTTCGAGGCCTGCTGGGGGGCCCAGCACAGTGAGGGCCACGCGCGGATTCAAATTAGACCTCGCCATCCCTGGGGGGCTGCGATCTGCGAAACTGTCGCCATTTTCGAGGCCTGCTGGGGGGCCCAGCACAGTGAGGGCCACGCGCGGATTCAAATTAGACCTCGCCATCCCTGGGGGGCTGCGATCTGCGAAACTGTCGCCATTTTCGAGGCCTGCTGGGGGGCCCAGCACAGTGAGGGCCACGCGCGGATTCAAATTAGACCTCGCCATCCCTGGGGGGCTGCGATCTGCGAAACTGTCGCCATTTTCGAGGCCTGCTGGGGGGCCCAGCACAGTGAGGGCCACGCGCGGATTCAAATTAGACCTCGCCATCCCTGGGGGGCTGCGATCTGCGAAACTGCCGCCATTTTCGAGGCCTGCTGGGGGGCCCAGCACAGTGAGGGCCACGGGCAGATTCAAATGAGACCTCGCCATCCCTGCGGGGCTGCGATCTGTGAACCTGTCGCCACTTTCGAGGCCTGCTGTGATCCCCGTTTTCGAAGTGGCTAGGAGTGCTCAGGAATTGTAAATCATCAGCTTTATCAAGCCTTTTTCCTGTAGCCAGTGTCCTGCGAGTCTCCCGAATTCCGTCTGCAGACATATGCAACCCTCGCTCCGTCATCGCCCCCTTATAAAGTATCCTAAACTATTTGCGCCCCGCTTTTGCGCAGGGGGTTGGGTACGTCGCCAGGGTATTTTTTAAAAAAGGAGCGCGAGTCGTCATAGTAACACTCGTAGTAGTAACACTCGTAGTAGTAGTAGTAGTAGTAGTAGTAGTAGTAGTAGTAGTAGTAGTAGTAGTAGTAGTCGTAGTCGTAGTAGTAGTAGTAGTAATAATAGTAGTAGTCGTAGTAGTGGTAGTGGTAGTGGTAGTGGTAGTAGTGGTAGTAGAAGTAGTAGTAGTAGTAGTAGTAGTAGTAGTAGTAGTAGTAGTAGTAGTAGTAGCAATGGTAGTGGCCATGGTTGTACTCGTGTTAGTAGTAGTAGTAGTAGTAGTAGTCGTAGTCGTCGTCATAATAGTAGTGGTACCAACAATCGTAATACCAATCGTAGCAGTAGCAGGACTAGCGGTAATCGTACTAGTAGCCGCACTCCCGGTAATAAGACTTCGAATAGTACTAGTCACCGTCGTAGTAGACATAGCAGCACAAACAATAATCGCAGGCAGAGTCGTAGTCGTAGGAGTAGTAGTAGGAGGCGTAGTCGTAGTAGTAGTAATAGAAAGAATAAAGCTAGCCGTAGTAGTAGTAGCAGTAGTAGTAGTAGTAGTAGTAGTAGTAGTAGTCGTGGTGCTACTCGATGTAGTAGTAGTACTAGCAGCCGTAGTAGTGGTAGTAGCGGAAGTAGTAGTAGTAGTAGTAGTAGTAGTAGTAGTTGTAGCAATGGTAGTGGTATCGGTCGTAGTCGCAGTCGCAGTCGTCGTCGGCATAGAAATAAGAATGGTAAGACTACGGGTAGTAGTAGTAGTAGTAGTAGTAGTAGTAACAATCGTGGTAGTAGTGGTAGTAATGATAAGAGTAGTGGTAGTAGTTGGCGCAGCCGCTGTAACAAACAATAGAAATACTAATGATCGTAGTCGTCGTCGCAGTCGTCGTAGCCGTAGTAGTAATAGTAAGCACAATAACATATGCAGTAGTCATAGTAGACATAGTAGTAGTAGTAGTAGTAGTAGTAGTAGTCGTAGTCGTAGTGGTAGTAGTAGGTCAAAGTACTAGTAATAATTGGTGTGCTAATACTCATGGTGATAGTGTTACGAAAATTTACGAATAGTAGCACTAGACATGACAACAACAATAATAGTAGTAGTAGTAGTAGTAGTAGTAGTAGCCGTAGTAGCAGTAGCAGTAGCAGTAGTAATAGAAATAATAAAAAGGAATCGTCGCAGAATTAGTCGTAGTAGTAACAAGAATAGAAGAAGTCGTCGTAACAGCCGCAATCGTAATCGCAGCCGTTGGAGCCGTAGGAGTCGTAGCGGTCGTGTGGGTCGTGAAAATCGTGGTCGCCGAAATAAGAAGCGACATCGCAGCTGTAGTAGTGGTAGTAGTAGTAGTTGTAGCTGTTGTTGTAGCAGTAGTGGTCGCAAGAGTGGTAGTAGTAGTCGTCGTCGTCGTCGTCGCACACACACTGGTTGGTGGGGCGCCCTAGCTCTGGAGTAGACCCACTGGAAGATCCTCAGGCTACCCCTCGATGTTAAG
>CAUYUJ010020312.1:67500-80000 GCA_963575745.1 Prorocentrum cordatum | reverse complement strand
AATCAAGCGTTTCGATCGAGACTTCCTCGACACATCGTCATGGTAGACATCCGTCTGGGCGACCTGGGCACGTGAAAACAAGGCTCTGGTTCTGCACATCCTCAACAAATCATCATGCTACACATCTGTTTGGGCAACCTGGAGGCGTGAAACCAAGCGTATCGCTCGAGACATCCTCAAGACCTGGGCACGTGAAAACAAGCATTTCACTTGATGGATCCTCTGAATTCAGGTCCCCAAGAGAGAACAATCTATGACACAAAACAAACGCTTCGCTCGAGACATCACTTCGTTCGAGACATCCTAAAAAAAAATCGCCGGCCCTAGACGACCTCGTTATTTAGCGCAAATAATTTCGCCGGCCCTATAGCCGTCGAAACCGGAGGTAAACCAACTAAAAAAGATCCCTGGGCCCCCTCCCTTGCCGGGAAGAACAAGCGTTTCGCTCGAGTTCTCCGGCCCTGGACGACCTCGTTATTTATCGCAAATCATTTCGCTGGCCCTAGAACCGTCGAAACCGGAGGTAAACCAACTAGAAGAGAACCTTGGGCCCCCGCCCTGTCCGGGAATTACAGGAAGCCGATGACCCGCCTCGGATTCGAACATGAATCGCGGGCCCCATAGGGAGGGGGGGGACCCCGCCTGAGATTTCCTCCCAACTCACTCACAGACGGGGCCCCCGCCCCATGCTTCCTCCACATTCAAGCCTCGGGGGCCCCAAAAAGACTACAGTTTCCAAAAGCGGATGACCCGCCTCGGATTCGAACGTGAAATGCGGACCCCATAGGGGGGCGGCTCCAGCGTGATATTCCCATGCAAATCGCTCGCAAGCGAGGCCCCCGTCCGAGACGACGCACAGGCGAGTGATGATCATGATGATGATGTGAGCGGCGATGATGATTGAGACGGTGATGAGGCCATTGGCGATGATGGTGCGTGAGTGATTGAGTGCGCGACAGCGCGATCGCGCGCGGTGAGCGCGTGACTGATGATGACGGGGTGACTGATTGATTGCGAGTGATTGGTTGCGCAATAGAATGATCGCGCGCGGAGAGTGCGCGACTGGAGACGACGGCGCGAATGACTGAGCGAGCGAGGCGTGCGAGGAGAGCAGAAGCTGAAGGCGCCATAATGATGGCGGTGCATGAATGATCGAACGAGCGAACGTGCGAAGGCAGAAGAGGAGAGGGAGCACCCCGTCCATCCTGTTCCTGCGCGGGGCGCCCGGAGAAAACGAGGGCCCCGCTTTGGATGTGGGGGGCAAAGTCGCGGCAAAATTTCACTGCCCGACGCCCGGTTGATCAGCCCCGCCCTCTTATCGCGGCGGACGGAGAACGACTGCGCGTCGTCGCCCGCGACGCGGGCGAGGCCCCCGCCCGCGACCGCGCCGCGCGAGGCCCCCGAAGCGAAGTTGCTGACGCCGTTCGCCCCGCGGGGCCCGAAGATGAATATCTCCGGCTGCTTTGCGCGCTTCGAGATACTTGCTCAAGCGCTCCTTCTTGTCCTCGGAAGCGAGAAACCAAGCGCGGCGCCGCGGGGCGCCCGCGGGCAGGGGGGCAGGGGGGCGCAGACAAAAGCAGGGGGACAAATGGGGGCACCCAAGGGCAGAAATGGGGCATCTAAGGTCGCAGCTACTCATGTTTGCGAACACCAGGGCCCCCCAGACAGAGCAGGTTCAAAACATGATCTGCCCGCGAACCCGGAAGGGAATATAGAAACGTCAGACATGGCAACGTTTCAAAGACACCTGATTGGGCGACGGGCAAATGCAATGCTGAATGCATCGATAACGATGCACTGTGCAGAGGGCTGCGCCGTGCTACGCCGTGCTGAACTGCGATGTGCCACGCCGCGGTTGCGCACTATATGGCGTCGTGGGCCGAGTCCTCCTTTGCATCCGAGCCCTGACCGAACCGATCTGGATCTTAAGCTTGAGTTGCCTGAACACATAGTAGCTGCCCGAGAACTATTCGACGGGGGGGCATGCCAGGAGGACGCGCCGCGGGACGCCCCAGGGGGCGCGCCTGGCGACGCGCCAGGGGGCGTGCCGCGGGCGGGCACCGCGGGGCGTGCCAAGGGGACGCGCTACGGAACGCGCCAATGGGCGTGCACCGCGCGACGTGCCAGAGGGGGCGCCGCGCGACGTGCCAGGTGGACTCGCCGCGAAACGCGCCGAGGAACGCGCCGAGGTGCAATGTTGAGTGCATCGAACTTGATGCACCGTGCCGACGGCTGCGCTGTGCTGTGCCGCGCTGAACTGCAATGTGCCATGCCGCGGCTGTGCTCTATAGCTTTGTGGATCGAGCCCTCTTTGCGCCCGAGTCCTGACCGAGCTGATCCGGATCTAAACATCGAGCTGCCTGAGCAGATGGTAGCTGCCCCAGAACTAATCGACGGGGGGGCGGGCCTGGAGGTCGCGCCGCGGAACGCCCCAAGGGACGCGCCAGGCGACGTGCCAATGGACGCGCCGCGGGCACGAACCGCGGGGCGCGCCAAGGGAGCGCGCTACGGAACGCGCCGACGCTCCGCGGAACGTGCCAGGCAACATGCCGGGCTGCAATGCTAAGGGCATCGGCATTGATGCACCGCGCCGAGGGCTGTGCTGTGCCTGAGCGACCTGGACGCGTGAAAACACGCGTTTCGCTCAAGACGTTCTCAGCACATCCTCATGCTGGACATCCGCCTGGGCAACCTGGACACGTGCAAACAAGCGTCTCGATCGAGACATCCTCGACACATCCTCGTGCTAGACATCCGCCTGGGCAACCTGGGCACGTGAAACCAAGCGTCTCGCTTGAGACATCCTCAAGACCTGGGCGCGTGAAAGCAAGCATTTCACTTGAGAGATCCTCTGGATCCAGGCCCCCGGGGGAGGACAATCTATAGGACAGAACAAGCGTTTCGCTCGAGACACCCGCAACAAATTCGGGAGAAACATGATCCACCCACGAACCCGAAAAGGAATGTCGAAATGCAACGCGCGGCAACGTTTTCAAATAACCCTGATTGGGCGACGGGCAAATGCAATGCTGAGCGCGTCGATATTGATGTACCCTGCCGGGCGCTATGCCGTGCTGCGCCGTCCCGATTTGCGATGCGCCATGGCGCGGCTGCGCTCTATAGCGTCATGGGTCGAGTCCTCCAGTGCATCCGAGCCTTGACCGAACCGATCTGGATCTTAAGCTTGAGCTGCCTGAACACACAGTAGCTGCCCGAGAACTATTCGACGGGCGGACATGCCAGGAGGGCGCGCCGCGGAACGCCCCATGGGGCGCGCCAGGCGACGCGCCAGGGGGCGCGCCATGGGGGCGCGCCGCGGGGCGTGCCAAGGGGACGCGCTACGGAACGTGCTGGGGACAAGCGTTTCGATCGAGACATCCTGTCAACATTCTCATGCTAGACATCCGCCTGAGCGACCTGAACGCGCGAAAACAAACGTTTCGCTCAACGCATCCTCAACGCATTCTCATGCTAGACATCCGCCTGGGCGAACTGGACACGTGAAAACAAGTGGTTCGCTCGAGAAATCCCCAAAGCATCTTCACGTGAGACGTCCGCCCGGGCGACCTGGGCACGAGAAAACAAACGTTTTGCTCGGGATGTTTTCAACGCCGCCTCACTCTAGACATCCGCCTTGGTGACCTGCGCGCGCGAAAACACACGTCTCGCTCGAGGCGCCCTCAACGCATCTTCGTGTTAGACATCCGCCTGGGCGACCTGGACACGCGAAAACAAGCGCATCTGTCGAGAGATTCTCAACGCGCCCCATGCCGGGCATCCGCCTGGGCAACCCGGACACGCGCAAACAAGCATCTCGATCGAGACTTCCTCAACGCATCCCCATGCTAGACATCCGCCTCGGCGCGTCTCGCTCGAGACATTCTCAGCAAATCCTGGCGCTAGACCTCTTTCGGAGCAACCTGGAGACGCGAAACCAGGCGTCTCGCTCGAGACATTCCCAAGACCTGGGCGCGTGACAACAAGCATTTCACTGGAGAGACCCACTGAATTCTGGCCCCCAGGAGAGGACAATCTATAACAGAAAACAAGCGCTTCGCTCGAGACATCCTCAACCAATTCTGAAAACAAGCGTTTCGCTCGAGACATCCTTAAATCTCAGTTCGCTGGCCCACCTCGACCTCGGCATTCATCGCCAGAGAAATTCGCCGGCCCACCTCAAGTCAAAACGGGGGATAAACAAAACAAAAGAGAACCCTGGGCCCATGCCCTTTCCGGGAAAAAAGAGCGCTTCGCTCGGGACATCCTCAAAACATGATCGACCCAGACCCGGGAGGGAATATAGAACTGCAACGCACGGCAACGCTCTCAAAGACACCTGATTGGGCGACGGGCAAATGCAATGCTGAGCGCGCCCGGATCGATGCACACTGCCGAGGGCTGCGCCGTGCTGCGCCGCGCTGAATTGCGATGTACCATGCCGCCATTGTGCTCTATAGCGTCGCGGGTCGAGTCCCGCTTTGCATCCGAATCCTGACCGAACTGATGTGGATCTTAAGCTTGAGTTGCCTGAACGCATAGTAGCTGCCCCAGAGCTAATTGACAAGGGGACACGACGCGAGAACGCGCCGCGAAACGTCCCAAGGGACGCGCCAGGCGACGTGCCAGGGGGCGCGCCACGGGGTCGCGCCGCGGGGCGCGCCGAGGGGACGCGCTACGGAACGCGCCAATGGATGCGCCACGGGACGCGCCAGGGGACGCGCCACGCGACGTGCTAGGGGGGCTCGCCAAGGGACGCCCCACGGAACGCGCCTAGGAACGTGCCAGGTTGCAATGCTGAGCGCATCGATGTTGAAGTACCGCGCCGAAGTCTGCGCCGTGCTGCGCCGCGCTGAATTGCGATGAGCCATGCCGCGATTGTCCTCTATAGCGTCGTGGGTCGAGTCCTCCTTTGCATCCGAATCCTGACCGAACTGATGTGGATCTTAAGCTTGAGCTGCCCGAACACATAGCAGCTGCCCCAGAGCTGATTGACGGGGGGGCGCGCCAGGAGGGCGCGCTTCGAAACGCCCCACGGGGCGCGCCAGGCGACGTGCCAGGGGGCGTGCCACGGGGTCGCACAGCGGGGCGCGCCGAGGGGACGCGCTACGGAACGCGCCAATGGACGCGCCGTGGGGCGCGCCAGGGGACGCGCCACGCGACGGGGCGCGCCCGGGCAACCCGGGCGCGTGCAAGCGAGCATCTCGATCGAGACTTCCTCGACGCGCCCTCGCGCTAGACATCCGCCCGGGCGACGAGGGCGCGCGAAACCAAGCGTCTCGCTCGAAACATTCTCAGCAAATCCTGGCGCTAGACCTCTGCCCGCGCAACCTGGAGGCGTGGAACCGAGCGTCTCGCTCGAGACACCCCCAAGACCTGGGCGCGTTAAAACGAGCATTTCACTTGGGGAGCCCTCTGAATCCTGGCCCCCGGGAGATGGCCATCTACAACGCAAAACAAGCGCATCGCTCGAGACACCCTCAACAAATTATGAAAACATGCGTTTCGCTCGAAGAATCCTCGAACACACTTTCGCCGGCCCTGCGCGACCTCGCTATTTATCGCGAAAGAATTTCGCCGGCCCCGCGGCCGTCGGAACGGGGGGTGGACGCGCTAAAAAAGAACCCTGGGCCCGAGCCCTCTCCGGGAACACTTTCGCTGACCCTGCGCGGCCGCCGCTATTTATCGCAGACATAATTTCGCCGGCCCTGCAGCCGTCAGAACAGGGGGTGAACGCGCTAAGAGAAAACCCTGGGCCCGAGTCCCTCCCGGGAAAGAAAGCGCCGCGCGACTGCAAAAGCCTGGGCGAGCCGCGCTCGAGAAGCTGCGGGCGCCCTGACCTCTGGGCGAAAATGACATGGTCGACGTCGGCCTGCAGGGCGAATGCCGATATCTCCCGCCCGGCGCTGGCCACCTGGTCGAGGGCCAGGTCGCCCCGGACCATTTGGGCGCGAAAACTGCAAAATGGAAACCGGCTCGGAACATCAGCCAGGGCGAAGGGCGCAGGAGCTGCGGGGGACCGCGAAGCAAGCCGTTCAACGCAGCCCTGGACATGGCGCAGCCCCCAGCCGCCGCGCGCCCGCCCTTCAGCGGGCGGCGCGAGCTCGAGACATGAACCAGAGGACCTGAGGACTCGGGCGCCACGCGGGCGCCCAACCATGGCGCGCCCTTTGCGCGAAGAGGGCATTGGGCCATAGCTCGAGCCAGCACCTGCGGCGACGCGCATCGGATGAGCGACGACGACTGCAACTGGGGCCAATAGGAAGATCAGGAGAAACAAAAAAAAAACAGGAGAGAACAATTACTCCGACGGAAGGACCCCGCATGAGAATATGCACAACTTGCCTGGGGATATCCTTTTGCCCCCTCCCTTCTCCCACCTACTCCTGCCTCCTCCTTCTCCTCCTGCCTCCCCCTCCTCCTGCCTCAACCCCTGCCTCCTCCTCCCCCACCTCTCGCCTACTCCACCCACCACCCACCCCTTCCCCCCCCCTCCTCCTCCTCCTCCTTCCTCCTCCTCCTCCTCCTCCTCCTCCTCCTCCTCCTCCTCCTCTCCTCCTCCTCCTATTCCCTTCCCTCCTCCCCTCCTCCTCCTCCTCCTCCTCCCCTCCTCCCCCCCCCCTCGTCCTCCCCCCCCTCTCCCTCCCCCTCCCCCCCCTCCCCCCCTCCTCCTCCTCCTCCCTCCTCCTCCTCCCCTCTCCCCCCCCTCTCCCTCCTCCTCCTCCCCCTCCCCCTCCTCCTCCTCCTCCTCCCCCCCCCCCCATCCTCCTCCTCCCGCTCCCTCTGCCTCCCTCCTCCTCCTCCTCCTCCTCCTCCTCCTCTCCCTCCCTCCTCCTCCTCCTCCTCCCCTCCTCCTCCTCCTCCTCATCGTGCGGAAAGCCCCTCTTCTTACTTCTGCCCCCCTCCCCTATCCTCCTCCTCCCCCTCCTCCTCCTCCTCCTCCTCCTCCGCCTCCTCCTCCTCCGCCTCGCCCTCCTCCTCCTCCTCCTCCTCCTCCTCCCCCTCCTCCCCCCCCTCCTCCTTCTCCTTTTCCTCCTCCTCCTCCTCCTCCTGCGCCCCCTCCTCCTCCCCCTCCTCCTCCTCTTCCTCCTCCTCCTCCTCATCCTCCTCCTCATCCTCCCACCTCCCTCGTCCTCCTCTCCTCCCCCCTCCTCCGCGTCCTCCTCCTGAGCGTTGTCTTTGCCGCCGAACCGGACCGCCCCCGCATCTCCTCCCAACCGAAGCCCAGGGCCGGCGCCCCCTCGGGGCGGTCGCCCATGCGCAACGCCTCCGCGTGGAGGCGCGCGGCGGCGCGCTGGAACGGATCCTCGCAGGTGCCCCTGGTGCAAGGTGTCCATGCGTTGCTCCAGGCGATCAATGCCAATGGCTTAGAGCGCTCGCCGCAAAAGAAGCGCCCCTCGCTTGTGGGCCGCCGCTCCAGGCTGGAGTCGACGGCCCCGGCGCTCATGAAGCAGGCGAGCACGCCCTTCGGAGTGGCCAAGCGCTTGCCGGCAAAGCATGAAGCATACTCGTACCGCCTCGTGGCGTGGATAACGAGGACGGCGCGCAGGACGGACTACCAGTAGTCCAAGGTGCTCATGCCGCCCGCGCGCTGGAAAATATACTCCCAGACGAGTACCTGCACCGGGTCCTGGTAGCTCTGGACGGCGCGCGGGTTGAGCAGGTGCATGGCGGACATGAACGTCGTCGGCAAGTCGACACATCGACATGGACATCCTCAACATATTTTCATGTCAGACATCCGCCTGGGCGACCTGGACACGTGAAAACACGCGTATCTCTCGAGACATTCTCAACACACCCTCATGCTGGGCATCCACCAGGGCAACCTGGACACGTGCAAACAAGCATCTCGATCGAGACTTTCTCAACACATCCTCATGCTAGACATCCGTCTGGGCGACGAGGGCGCGTGAAACCAAGCGTCTCGCTCGAGACATCCTCAAAAAATCCTGGCGCTAGACCTCGGCCTGGGCAACCTGGACGCGTGAAACCAAACGTCTCGCTCGAGACACCCTCAAGACCTGGGCACGTAAGAACAAGCATTTCACTTGAGAGATATTCTGGTTTCTGGTCCCCCAGAGAGGACAATCTATAACACAAAACAAGCGTTTCGCTCGAGACATCCTCAACGCATTCTGAAACAAAACATGATGGACCCACGAACCCGGAAAGGGATATTGACATGTGGAGCATGAACACGTTTTCACGATACCCAACTGGGCAACACCTCACGAAACATCCCACGAGACACTTCACGAAACATCCCACGAGACACCTCACGAAACATTCCACGAGACACCTCACGAAACATTCCACGAGACACCCCGCGAAACATTCCACGAGACACCCCACGAAACATTCCACGACGACAGGCAACCACTCAACCAAGGCGGTGTGGTCGTGCTGGGGAGTGGTCGTGCTGGGGTGTGGTCGTGCTGGGGGGTGGTCGTGCTGGGGGGTGGTCGTGCTGGGGGGTGGTCGTGCTGGGGGGTGGTCGTGCTGGGGCGTGGTCGTGCTGGGGCGTGGTCGTGCTGGGGCGTGGTCGTGCTGGGGCGTGGTCGTGCTGGGGTGTGGTCGTGCTGTGGTGAGGTCGTGCTGGGGTGTGGTCGTGCTGGGGTGTGGTCTTGCTGGGGTGGGGTCGTGCTGGGGTGGGGTCCTGCTGGGGTGTGGTCGTGCTGGGGTGTGGTCGTGCTGGGGTGGGGTCGTGCTGGGGTGGGGTCGTGCTGGGGTGTGGTCGTGGGGTGGTCGTGCTGGGGTGTGGTCGTGCTAGGGTGGGGTCGTGCTGGGGTGTGGTCGTGCTGGGGTGTGGTCGTGCTGGGGTGTGGTCGTGCTGGGGTGTGGTCGTGCTGGGGCGTGGTCGTGCTGGGATGGGGTCGTGCTGAGGAGTGGTCGTGCTGGGGTGTGGTCGTGCTGGGGCGTGGTCGTGCTGGGCGTGGTCGTGCTGGGGTGTGGGCATGCTGGGGGTGTGGTCGTGCTGAGGTGTCCCGCACCCTGTGATTTATCGATCGGGATTTCAAAAACAAGCGTTTCGCCTGAGACATCCTCAAATTTTAATCCGCCTGCCTCCTTCGACCTCGATATTCATCAGGGAAAGAATCCGCCGGCCTCCTTCAAGTTGGGCACCGGGGACATGTTTACATACTAAAAGAGAACCCTGGGCCTATGCCCTTTCCGGGAAAACAGCGTCTCGTTCGAGACATCCTCGAAGTTCATTTTCGCCGGCCCTCGACGACCTCGTTACTTATCGCAAATAATTTCGCCGGCCCTAGAGCCGTCGAAACCGGGAGTACGAAAACTAAAAAAGAACCCTGGGCCCCCGCCCCTTCCGGGGAAACTATGAACAATCTATACATTCACGAGCCGTGCGAAAAGTGTGCCGACATGATCCGCGGAGACGCATGTAAACCCTGCCGCTGGGGCCTTTAATCGGGCTCCCAATGTGGCCACGAACCGTGCGAGTGGCGTGCCGAGATGAAGCGCGGGGACGCATGAAAATCCTGCCACTTGGGCCGTCGGTGCACGTCCCTATGGGGCCACGAACCGTGCGAAGGGTGTGCCGAAATCAATCGCAGGGGCGCCTGTAGACCTTGCATGTGGATTTTCGGTGGAGCTCCTTATGGGGCCACGAGCCGTGTGAGGGGTGTGCCGAAATCAATCGCGGGGACACATTCTAACCCTGCCACTACGGCGTGTGGTGGAGCTCCGTATGGCACCACGAGCCGTGCGAGGGGCATACCGACATGAATCGCGGGGACGCGTGAAAGCCTGCCACTGGGGCCTGTGGTGGAACTCCCTCTGGCACCACGAACCGTGTGAGGGGCGTGCCGACATGAATCGTGGGGACCCCTGCCACTGGGGCCTTCGGTGGAGCGCCCTATGGGACCGCGAACTTTGTGACGGGCGTGCCGAAATTAGCCGCGGGGGCGCGCGTAAACCTTGCCACTGGGGCCTTCGGTGGAGCTCCTTATGGGGCCACGAACCATGTGAGGGATGTGCCGAAATCCACAAGAATCCTGAGGGAACTTGGGGGCCCCCGAAAAGCTCGGGGAACCCTCCAGAATCCAGAGGACTCTGAAGGATCTCAGATGACACCAGACGACCCCGAAGGAACGCAAAGGAATCCAGAGGCATCTTGAACAACGCAAAGGAATTTCCAGCAACCAAAAGGACATCCGGGAATTCGGGGCCGTGAGCCCCGAACCCTGAGCACTGCGCCTTGGGCCCCGACCCCCGGACCCTGAGCCCTCAGCCCTGTGCCCTCAGGCCTGAGCCCTGAGCCCTGCGCCCCGCGCTTGGTGCCTTGCGCCCCGAGCCTTCAACCCTGGACCGTGATCCCTGGGCCCTGGGCCCTGTGCCCTGCGCCCTCAGGCCTGAGAACTGCGCTCCGTGCCCTGCGACTTGCGCCCCGAATCCCTGCGCCCTGAGCCGTGATCCCTGAGCCCTGGGCCCTGGGCCCTGGGCCCAGCGCCCTGCGCCCTGAGCCCTGAGCCCTGAGACCTGTGCCCTGAGCCCTGTGCCCCGTGCCCTGTGCCATGCGCCCTGACCCCAGATTTGAGCCCTGGGCCCTGGGTTCTGAACCCTTAGCCCTGGGCCCTAAGCTCTGAGCCATGAGCTCTTGGCCCTGGGCCCTGTGCCCTGAGCCTCGAACCATGGGCCCTAGGCCCTGGGCTAACGGTCGGAAACCCTGGACCCCGCGGAATCCCGAGGAATCCGGATGAATCAAACATGATCGACCCACGAACCCGGAAAGGGATATAGACATGTGGAGCACGGTCACGTTTTCACGATACCCAACTGGGCGACACCTCAAGAAACATCCCACGAGACACCCCGCGAAACATCCCACGAGACACCTCACGAAACATTCCACGAGACACCTCACGAAACATTCCACGCGACACCCCGCGAAACATTCCACGAGACACCCCACGAACAGGCAACCACTCAACCAAAGCACATCGCGGACGAGGACGACGACGGCATTCCACGAGACACCCCACGAAACATTCCACGGGAGTGCGACTGGGTGTGGTCGTGCTGTGGTGTGGTCGTGCTGGGGTGTGGTCGTGCTGAGGAGTGGTCGTGCTGGGGTGTGGTCGTGCTGGGGTGTGGTCGTGCTGGGGGGTGGTCGTGCTGGGGGGTGGTCGTGCTGATGGGGTGGCCGTGCTGGGGGGTGGTCGTGCTGGGGCGTGGTCGTGCTGGGGCGTGGTCGTGCTGGGGTGTGGTCGTGCTGTGGTGAGGTCGCGCTGTGGTGAGGTCGTGCTGGGGTGTGGTCGTGCTGGGGTGTGGTCTTGCTGGGGTGGGGTCGTGCTTGGGTGGGGTCGCGCTGTGGTGAGGTCGTGCTGGGGTGTGGTCGTGCTGGGGTGGGCTCGTGCTGGGGCGGGGTCGTGCTGGGGAGTGGTCGTGCTGGGGCGTGGTCGTGCTGGGGTGTGGTCGTGCTTGGGTGGGGTCGTGCTGGGGTGTGGTCGTGCTGGGGTGTGGTCGTGCTGGGGTGGGCTCGTGCTGGGGTGGGGTCGTGCTGGGGTGTGGTCGTGCTGGGGTGTGGTCGTGCTGGGGTGTGGTCGTGCTGGGGCGTGGTCGTGCTGGGGTGGGGTCGTGCTGGGGCGGGGTCGTGCTGGGGTGTGGTCGTGCTGGGGCATGGTCGTGCTGGGGTGTGGTCGTGCTGAGGCGGCCCGCACCCTGTGATTTATCGATCGGGATTTCAAAAACAAGCGTTTCGCCTGAGACATCCTCAAATTTTAATCCGCCGGCCTCCTTCGACCTCGATATTTATCAGGGAAAGAATCCGCCGGCCTCCTTCAAGTTGGGAGCGGGGGACTATGTTTACATACTAAAAGAGAACCCTGGGCCTATGCCCTTTCCGGGAAAATCCTGAGACAC
This sequence comes from Prorocentrum cordatum, assembly GCA_963575745.1. Classification (NCBI taxonomy): domain Eukaryota; class Dinophyceae; order Prorocentrales; family Prorocentraceae; genus Prorocentrum; species Prorocentrum cordatum. Next base: position 68,120 of record CAUYUJ010020312.1, on the reverse strand, counting down.
CTTAGCCTCGAGATTCCTGCAGAACCCGCAGGAATCATCCAGAATCCCAGAGATTCTCGCAGAATCACTCAAGGGCCTCCGAAAGCAGAACATGGACCCGGATTGCCCTACTACTACTACTACTACTACTACTACTACTACTACTACTACTACTACTACTACTATTACTATTACTACTACTACTACTACTACTACTACTACTACTTACTACTACTACTACTACTACTACTACTACTACTACTACTACTACTACTACTACTACCTACTACTACTACTACTACTACTACTACTACTACTACTACTACTACTACTACTTACTACGATTACTACTACTACACTACACTACTACTAACTACTACTACTACTACTACGACTACTACTAACTACTACTATACTACTACTACTACACTACTACTAACTAACTACTACTACTACTACTACTATTACTACTACTACTACTAACTACTACTACTACTACTATTACTACTACGACTACTAATACTACTACTACTACGCGACTACTACTACTACTACCACCACTACTACTACTACTACTACGACGACGACGACAACGACGACGACGACTACTACTACTACAAATACGACTACTACGACTACTA
>CAUYUJ010020312.1:60000-62500 GCA_963575745.1 Prorocentrum cordatum | reverse complement strand
CCCACCCACCCCCACTGGAAATGAAGGGCAAATGGGGCCTTCGGGTTGGGTTGGGGTGGTTCGGTGGGCGGGGATCCTCGTCGACATCACCCCCATCACCGTCATCGTCGTCGCTCAGCTGCCTCAACAAGTTGCGGCTGGGCGGGCGGGTCGTTTTCACGAGCGCTGGAGGCGGCCACGCGCGGCTGCGGCCAAGGTTTTTGGGGCACTACATGGACTGCGCCGCGTGGCTTGCACCGCATGGGCTGCACCGCGCATTTTGCACAACGCACCCTGCACCGCGTAGATTGCATCACGCAGGTTGCACCACGCAGCTGGCACCATGTGGGGCGCACGAAACAGATCGCACGGTAAATCTTGTACCGCGTAGGATGCGCCACACACATTGCGCATCCGGAATGCACGTCGCACTGGTCGCGGTCCCCACTGGCAAACACGGCGTTTCTTCCGTCGCGGCGCGGCAGGGGCAATCCGCTCGCGCGCTCCAATGGCTGGGGCAAAGCATACTAATTGTTTGGCAGCACGAGAGCGAGACAGAGAGAGAGAGAGAGGGTGGCCCCAAACCAGGGGGAACGGGGGAGGGCACTCACAGGACAAGCGAACCAAAAAACGCGCGCCCGAGCGCTACGCCTGCGCCGCCTGGTCGGCGTCGCCGCCGTAAAATCCGTAGCACCGTCGCGGGCTGCCCTTCTCTTGCGGCCAGGTTACTCCTCGCCCTCCCACCGCCCAGCCGCAGCCGCCCCTCCCGCTCCCGCCATGGCCGCTGCCCGCTCCCCCGCCGGAGGGGGCGTCGGCGACGCCGTTTTCGTCGATGCACCCGCCGATCCCGCTGAAGTCGTCGTCGTCGTCCTCGTCGTCCTCGTCGTTCGTCCTCGTCGTCGCCGTTGTCGCCGCCAGCCGATCTCGACAGCGCTGTCGTCGTCGCGGCCGCTGCCGATCTCGCCGTCGTCGTCGTCGTCGTCGTCGTGGCCGTCGACGCCGCAGCTGCCGCCGCCGCCCGCCACCCCGCCGGGATGGGCAGGCTGCGCCGAGGCCAGGGCAGCGTTCAACGCCGCCGCGGTCGTGTGGTCGGGCAGGAAGTCGTCGTCCTCGGCTGGCTCCCTTGCTCCTCCATACTTTGTTCCTGGTGGATGGCTTGGTAAATGGCAGCTCCCTGCTGTACCCCCAGACATGTCGGGGTAGGGTGGGCCGGGCGTTTCGCCCGAGACTCCCGAAACACTCGTGCATCTTGACGCCTGACATTTGCACCGGCTGCTCAGATGGAGGGGTGCCCGTTTTCGAAGTGGAGCTCTCGCCCAGCTCCGCGCACACTCGTCTCACAGCTTGCAGCCGTTACAAGGATGGAAGACGGTCCCGTCTCACAGCGGGGCGCGCGCGTGAGACTACCTCTAATTTGTAAAAATGAAGGCTTCAAGGTCTGGAGCAGCTGCACGGATGGAGGGCGGCTCCTTTTCAAAATAGCACACTTCGGATGGAGGGCGGCTCCTTTTCAAAATATCACGCTTGTGATTTCCTCAGGTTGTGCGAACTTGTGCGACAGTTTCACGAGGGGGGTCTTTTTCAAAACGGGGATCCTGCTGAACACCTCGCTGAACTGCATGACCCTACCATTTCGCATCCCCTGTCTGTCAAAGTGTGAAAGGCACCTCCTTTTCGAAATGGAACTCTCGCCTGTTCAATGGGGGCTCTCGTTGTGGTGAAAAGGCGCAGGCTTGCAGGGAATTGTGAACGGACTTGGGTCGGGAGGGTACATTGCAGCAACGTTGATGCATCTTGGATTTACTCTGGTCGTCGTCCCACCCCTCGTTCTCCTCTCGCTCCTCGTCGTCATCTCCCTCCTCGCCGTCCTCTCTTATCGTCGTCCCTCCTTCCACGTTAGCCACCATTGACTAGCGCAACGCTGCAGCTTGAGAGCGCAATCCGCCACCGTGCCGTGTGCGCGCGGAGGAGTGCAACAATGCCGAAGTCTGGCTGGCAGGGCTTCTGCAATCTAACACACAAGATCTCAAGGGCAGATGCCGCAGATGCCTCGACCACACGCAACGCGCGATCCATCCTCTCATTCTCCTGCGAGTGGGGGTCCGATTTCTGGGGGTCTGAATCGGAGAGGGGCAAACTACGGACAAGAAAAACAGGTTCTGACAAAAAATGCCGACCCGTGCACAAAAAGAAACAAACAAATACAGAAAGGAACGACCAAGGAGAAAGCGGATCACAAACAGCTTTTGCGGAAATCGATGCTCGAGCAAGAAAATCCATGGAATTGGGCACCTCCTCCTGACCCCCAAAAGGCTGACCCCCATCAGCAGGCGAAGGATCCTCGCGCCTGGTCCTCGCGCTCGACGGCCAGCCTTAGGTCGGGCCTGTCCCCCTACAGGCCGACCTTCGAGGAAAAATAAAACATAGCCAAACAATACCTCAAACATGAACAAAAACTACTCGAACAATAGTCCCCAAACTACTTTTTGACCATTTCTAAATATTCCTCCTGTACAGGGAC
>CAUYUJ010020312.1:0-57500 GCA_963575745.1 Prorocentrum cordatum | reverse complement strand
TCCCCCCCAGCTGGTCATCACCCCCCTCTTGACCCAGACCCCCGACGTCGCGATTTGTTCACAACGTCGACCCCCAGAGATCTGGACCACTTCCCCAGGACTGGTTTTTCGTCCTGAAGCGTTTTTTGACGGTCCTGAGGCCTGGTAAGGGCCCCCAGTTGCCGAAAATAGCGAAACCCCCCCATCATTTTTTTTCCCAACGGGAGGGGGTCTGGGGATCCCTCTGATCGGAGACCTTGCCGGAGCTGGGCTGATGGAGGGGTGGATCGTGGGCCTCGGCAGCATCTCAGTGGGAGGGCACAGAAGCTTAGCTCGTCCCCTCCACCACTCGCGGGTCTCGCGCTCGATCCCCAATCCTCTCACGTCGCTGCAACGGCCACTGCCCGCTTTTCTGCACCCTAGCCGTGTATCTGCTTAGGTGGTTTTGCGCTGGCAGAAGACTTGGGGAAAGAGAAACGAAAAGGGAGGAAGAGGAGAAGAAGAAGGAGGGCCGATGTGACCGAGGAGGAGGAGGAGGATCGGGCTGAAGAAGGAGGCGCATCGTTCTCTGTCGAGAAAGAAGGGGAAGAGGAGCATAGAAGAGAAGAGGGACGAGGATAACCGAAGAGGAGGAGGAGGAGGAGGAGGAGGAGGAGGAGGAGGAGGATACTCGACGACCGACGGGGGCGGATCGATAAGCACCGCTCCGCCTCGTTGCCCGCCGCCCGGCCGGCGGCCGAAGAGCCGGCGCGATCCAGAGCAGGGCGAGCAGAGGCAGCAGCAGCTTCAAATCAGTCCCGGGACCCCTCCCCGGGGCCCAGGACGCAGAGATCCTCACGACTGGGAGCCCCTGCGGCAGAAACCACCTTCAGAAAGCGGAGCAAATATACCAGAGCAGAAAAGGAAATGCTCAACGCATAGCAGTGCCCAGTTGTGCGTCTTGGGGGGCTCAACACTTGTTGTTGCGCCAATTGTTGGCGGAGACGCCATCGTGTTGCCATCGGGTAGCGTGGAAGCAACAACTTTGTTCCACTGTCTGTTGTGCTGCTGTTTTCTCCCACCTTAAGGTTTGAATCGATGTTGTGGCACAACTTGGTCAATGATGCAGCCGTGTTTCAGGCGACTCCAACTATGAAGAAGCACGCGTACGTTACAGCAGGTTCCAGGCCCTGGGGCCATCGCAACTCAATCCGGCTCGAGAAACTGCAGCAGAGAGATCGATTGGGTCTGAGGCTCCAGTCGTGTTTCTCGCAATGTTTCAAGCTGTTCGCAACTATCCTGTCTCCTCTCCTCTACTCCCCATCCTCTTCCCCTCCCTGCCTGCCTGCCCCCGCATGCCCTCATCATCGCTGTGCGTACCCGCGCCCGATTCGGCACACCCCTCACACGCTCCATGACACCATAATCACAGAAGATGACCCTTTTGATGACACAGTAGGGCACGAAATGGGCCACGAAAGTGCCTGTGCGCCCCAGGCACTTTTGCATGATTCGTCATCTGCAGCACGGCGGGATGGACACCCCTGGCAACCCGCCTAACACGCGAACCGTCATCACTGCGACCGTGAGCGTTAGCAGCGCTTTGCCCTATCAGCGTCGTCGCCGCGGCAAACGCAAACCAGCTCGTCAGCGGCGGCCGACAAGCACGGGCGGCTGGGAGAACGACACAGGGGCGCGAAATTGCCAGAGCGAAATTGCCAGCACAAAATTGCTCGCGCGAAATGGCCCCAGAGCTGCCGCCAAGAATGGCCGCGGGAGAAAGGCACCAAAATGTTTCCCTGGGCTCGTTTGCAAGCGCCCGGCCGCGCCTGCGAGCGCCCAAAATTATGCCAGCGAGGAACGCCACAATCTTGTCTTACGTTTGGCGTGATGATAGCTGACGTGAAACTTGCGGCGAGAATGATGCAGACGAAAGCTTCAGCAAGTACCTAGCCAACCACTGCCTCCTGGCATCGTCGGCGACTCGTTCACGCGGCACCTCAATGTACCCAGGAGCGTTGCAGGCCACCAGTTTGCCAGCTGTCTGTGGTAAGAACCAAATGCGTTGTGCACCAAAACGTTCCCATGCCTGACAACATACCCGCGCAAACCATTCAGGTTCACCTCGGCGCCCATCCATCTCTAGCATTGCGCCCTTGAGATGCTCGCACGGCGGTGACAGCGCGGATACGGCGCATCTGGGCGCCATGACGGGGACCGCGCTATTTTACGGAGTATCACTGGCGCTCGTCCACGTTCACGTATCGAGCAGCCTGAGCCTGCATAAGCCAGGGTGGCTACAGTTTGGGATGATGATGGTAGCGCCCTCCCCGCTTGCGTGCCCTTGTGGCCTCGGAAAAATGCCACGCGCGCTAGGCTCTGGGACACCGCACCCCCTGCGCACCCCCTGTGGTGTCGAGAAAGTGCCACGCCTGTTATGCACTTCGCGACCGGCGTGCATAGCGGCCGCGCACAAAGACCACCCCCTGCGCACCCCATATGGTGTCGAGAAGCCACGACTGCTATGCCCTGGACGACTGGCGCGCATAGCGGCCACGCTCAGAGACCACCCCCTGCGCTCCACCAAAATGTCGAGTAAGTGCCGCGCCTGCCATGCCCTGCACGACCAGCGCGCATAGCGGCCGCGCTCAGACACCACCCCTTGGTGTCGAGAAAGTGCCACGACTGCTGTGCACTGCGCGACCGGTGTGCATAGCGACCGCGCTCAAAGACCACCCCCTGCGCACCCCCTACGGTGTCGAGAAAATTCCACGCCTGCTATGTTCTGCACGACCAGCGTACATAGCAGCCGCGGTGGGAGACCACTCCCTGCGCACCCTCTATGGTGTCGAGTAAGTCCCACGCCTGAAATGCCCTGCACGGCCAACGTGCATAGCGCATAGCGGCAGCGTTCAGAGACCACCCCCTGCGCACCAGTGTCGAGAAAATGCCATGCCTGCTATGACCTGCACGACCGGCGTGCATAGCGGCCGCGCTCAGAGACCACCCCCTGCGCTCTCTCTATGGTGTCGATAAGTGCCACGGCTGAAATGCCCTGCACGACCGGCGTGCATACCGGCCAAGCTCAGATCCCCACCCCCTGCGCACCCCCATGGTGTCGAGAAAGTGACACGCCTGCTATGCCCTGCACGACCAACGTGCATAGCGGCCGCGCTCAGAGACCACCCCCTGCGCACCCCCTATGGTGTCGAGTAAGTGCCACGCCTGCAATGCCCTGCACGATCGACGTGCATAGCGGCCGCGGTGGGAGACCACCTCCTGCGCATCCCCTACAGTGTCTAGAATCTAGAAAATTCCACGCCTGCTGTGTTATGCACGACCAGCGAACATAGCGGCCGCGGTGAGAGACCGCTCCCTGCGCACCCCCCCTGGTGTCGAGAAGGTGCCACGCCTGCTATGCCGTGGACGACCGTCGCGCATAGCGGCCGCGGTGAGAGATCCCCCCTGCGCACCCCCTTTATGGTGTCGAGAAAATGCCACGCCTGCCACGCCCTGCGAGCCTGCAACGCCTAGCGCCCCCACCACGTGCGCACCCCCTCTAGTGTCGACAAAATGCCACGCCTGCCACGCTCTCAGACCCTGGCACGCATAGAGGCCGCACTCAACCCCCCTCCTGCGCAACCCCCCGGTGTCGAGCAAGTGCCGCGCCTGCCACGCTTTGCGAGCTGTGCGAGCGAGACGATGGGGGAAGAGAATGAGGAGGAGAAACGCGGGTGAGACGCGGTTGGGAAGATAACCAGAAACCCACGAAAAATGTCGGGAATTACGTACCGAGGAAGGGTGAGGAGGGGAGGCGGGTGTGAACGCGAGTGCGATGCGGGTGTGAAGAATACAAGAACCGCACTATGCTTAGGTCGGGCTTGCTTATTTTTGAATATTCCTCCTGTAGAGGGACAGGCCCGAGTTAACACTAAACATGTGGAGAAAAACAGAAACGCCCCAGAGACATTCGCACAACAATTTCGCACTGACAATTTCGTACGGCATTTCGTGGCGCATTCCGTGCTGGAGCTCGCGCAGCAATTCGTGCCTCATGTCCTGTTCGTGCGGAATGGGTCTCGCGCCCGTGAGAGCATAATTTCGTGTCCGTGCGGCAACAATTTCGTGTCCGTGCGAGAACAATGTCGTGTTCGTGCGACCGCAATTTCGCTGTCGTGCAGGAATGCAGTCGCGTTCGGGCAGCACTCGCTTTGCAAATCACTGCCAGGAACTACAACAAACATGCCACGCTATGCGCAAACATGACAAAACACGACGGCCAACTATCACGGGATCAATGAAAAGCAACGCGCGGCCAGCGGACCCCTCCGCGCGCGGCAGCGCCACTTACCTACGCCTTTTCGTTTGGAAAGGATTTCGTGCACGCCGCCTTTTCGTTACCAAGGGTTGGACAGTAAAATAGGGAGCTCCACCGAAGGTCCCAGTGGGAGGGTCCGAATGCCACAACAGCACATCTCGGCACACCCCTCACAGGTTTCGTGGCCGCAGCGGGAAATCCCACCGAAGGCCCCATGGGAACGGCCCGCATGCTACCACCGCGTCCATTTCGGTATACCCTTGTCGCGCTTCGCGGCCCCAAAGGGAGCTCCACCAAAGGCCCCAGTGGCAAGGTCGCATGCCACCACGCCACCACCGGAACCATCGCAGCAAATCCCTCACACTCCGCGGCCTCACAGGGAGTGCTCCGAAGGCCCCAGTGGCAGGGTTCGCATGCGACCACCGCGTCCATTTCGGCACACCCCTCATACGCTTCGTGGCCCCGAAGGGAGCTCCACCGCAGACCCCAGTGGCAGGGTCCGCATGCCACCACCGCAGCCATCTCAGCACTCTGGCACACTCTGTGTGGCCCCATAGCTCCACCGCTTTGTGGCGAGGGATGGCACGGGTGAGGGGCCCTTACCAGTGCCATCCCCCGCCTCTTGCCCGCTCCGATCCCTTTCGCCCTGAGGCAAGGCTCGCATGCTTCGCGGCCTCGGCCCCAGTGGCGGCGTACGCACGGAGCCGCCCAACCAGGATATGGGCGTCAGTCCGTCATTTTGCTCGTCCCTCTCCTTCTGCTTATTTGCCTCGCGGTACTCGCAGCTGCATACCTGTACGACCACCCTTCGGGTGATAAGGAGGTTGGGGGGAGGGAAAAGCAGCTGACGACAACTTCGACGACTTTGATGGCGACGAGACAGCGACGATGCACGATGCTGCGGATGGTGAGAATGCATAATGGATCTTACAAACGACCTCACACGAGATTCCATCATCGACCTCTATGTCGATCTCAATACCGATCTCGACATCGAGCACCCTATCTCTCTGTTCATCTATTAATGGAAACCATTATCGATCCCTATCGAAATCACTTTTGATCTCACCATCGGTCTCAGAATCGGTCTCACGATCGATCTCACGATCGATCTCACTAGCGGTCTCACGGTCGATCTCACTATCGAGCTCACGATCGACCTCACCATAGATCTCACGATCGATGCCACTTTTGATCTCACTATCGATCACACTATCGATCTCACGATCGATCTCACTATCGGTCTCACTAACGCACCACTGACGGGGCACCACCCGCCACCGACGGGGTATCGATCTAACTATCGGTCTCACGATCGCTCTCACCACAAATCTCACTATCGATCCCACTATCGACCTCACTATCGATTTCACGATCGATCCCACTATCGATCTCACTATCGCGCCACCGACGAGGCACCCCCCGCCACCGACGGGGCACCCCCGCACCACCGACGGGGCACCCCCGCACCACTGGGGAGCACCCCCGCACCACCGACGGGGCACCCCCGCACCACCGGCGGGGCACCCCAGGCCACCGCGCGCCCGGGGGCGGGGCGGTCAAACGGCTCCGCGTCCCCTAGCCACGGCGGCATCATTCCTGTCGCGCGCCCACGCATCTTCGCCTCGCCCGCACGCACGACACGAACACGAAACCGAAACCGATTTCCCGTTGGGGGGCTCTCCATTCTACTGCGACCTCACCCTCGAACCTCCGATGGTCGGGTCCTTCGCCAAGGTAATGTCGCATCGTCGGATCTCAAGGGACGCACCAGCTCTTCCAGCTGCGTCCAGCAGGTGGCGTCGAGGGGGCTCCCCCCACAAGCCAACCACCCAAACCTCCGATGCCTTGATTTTTCGATGTGCGGGCTTCCCGGGGCGCCTCACCACTTCCTGGGGACAGGTTTTTCTTCCCGGGTCGTTTTGCACGGCCCCCGGACCCGGCGAAGGCCCCCAGACTCCGAAAACGACGAAAGACCTCCGGCTTGATTTGTTCCATGTACCGCTGTCTCAACTGGCCCTCCCCTGAGCGCGGATCGCGCGCGGATCGCCGGCGCAGCCGAGCGGGCGGCCATGCCCTTCCGCTGGAGGGCCCCCCGCTCCATGGGGCGCCAGGGCCTCTCGCGCGTCGCCGCCGCCGCCGCCGTCGTCATCGCCGTTGTCCTCGACGGCGCCGCCGCCGCCGTCATCGTCGTCGTCGCCGCCGCCGCCACCGTCGTCGTCGCCGCCACCGTCGTCGCCGCCACCGTCGTCGACGCCGCCACCGTCGTCGTCGACGTCATCGTCATCGTCATCGTCGTTGTCGTCGTCGTCGTCGTCGTCGTCGTCGTCGTCGTCGTCGTCGTCGTCGTCGTCGTCGCAGTCGTCGTCGTCGTCGTCGTCGTCGTCGGTCGTCGCGATGGGGCGCCAGGCCTCTCGCGCCGGGGTCGGCGAAGGTGCCACCCCCGGGCTGCCCTCGGCCTCGGGCGCATAGGGCCCGCCGCCACCGTCGTCGCCGGCGTCGTCATCGCAGGAGGAGGGAGGAGGAGGAGGAGGAGGAGGAGGAGGAGGAGGAGGAGGAGGTGACGGGAGGACGGATGAGGAGGAGAAGGAGGATGAGGAGAACGACGGAGGAGGAGGAGGAGGAAGCGGGAGGAGGAGGAGGGGAGAGGAGGAGGAGGAGGAGGGAGGAGGAGGAGGAAGAGGAAGAGGAGGAGGAGGAGGAAGGAGGAGGAGGAGGAGGCAGGAGGAGGACGACGGAGGAGGAGGAGGACGAAAATGAGGAGTAGGAAGGAGGACGGATGAGGAGGAGGAGGAGGAGGAGGAGGAGAGGGGGAGGGAGGAGGAGGAGGAGGCGGAGGAAGAGGATGAGGATGAGGATGAGGATGAGGTGAGGATGAGGATTGATGATGATGATGATGATGATGATGATGATGAGGAGGAGGAGGAGGAGGAGGAGGAGGAGGAGGGGGAGGAGGAGAAGGAGGAGGAGGAGGAGGGAGGAGAAGAGAGGAGGAGGGAGGACGGAGGAGGAGGGGGGGAGGGGGAGGGGGGGGGGAGGAGAGTCTCCAAAGTCTCTAGGAGGAGAATGGGGGGGCAGGACGGGGAGGGGAGGATGGGAGGAGGAAGGGGAGGTTGAGGAGGTGGAGGGCGGCGATGGTGGCGGCTGTGGCGGCGGCGATGGCGGACGGCGGGGCTTCAGACTAGAACCACGCGCAAGCTACGCGCGCGCTTAGGGTCTAGCCGACGCCGAAGGCGCTGCACGCAGGCGGCGGATCAGGCCCGCGCTGTGTCTCGGTGCTGGCGCCCAGTCGCGCTGACTTGATGCTGCTTCGGGCCATCTCGGTGCGCTCCCCGCAATGCGATGTATGTATGTGTGTGTATGTGTGCGCCACGGGTTCGTGTCGTGCCGACCCAGCGTTGGTTCCTGACACCGCGGGAATCGTTCAACCTTGAAGGATCGGCCGTTTCCTAAACGTCAGATCGTTCAACAACGACCGATGCTGGATCGCCGGCGGCGTGTAACGTTGAACGCCGGCGGCGGGGTCGCCGCCGGTCGACACGACGCGAACCTACCGCGCCATGTTCTCTCGCCCATGGGACGCACACGGACATACTAGTACGGTGTGTCCTCCTTGGAGGCGCGAGCCCAACCCGAACGTATAGGACAAAGTTGTAGCACAGTGCTTCCCCAGAGATACGGCTGGAAAGCACCCGCCACCGAGAGCGAGCTATGAGATATCTTCGGCGAGCGCGTCGCCCCTCTGGGGACGACGCACACATCGTATGTACTACAGTCGGCCCGTATCATAAGGATGCGCGATAAGGATGCAAGGGCCTTGGATGCCCATGCCGAAGCTTCTCGAGTGGGGCGCGGCCGACGAAAGTGGCTAAGGATGCACCGAGGAGGCAAGGATGCAAGGGTATCCTTGGGAAGGTTGCCCATCCTCACCATGCGGGTTGGCTGTAGCATGTTGGTTGAGCAGGGACCGACCGTCCGGGCATTCATGTAGTCCTACCACGAAATGTTCTTAGAACCCAACATGACCGACCCACGAACCCGGAAAGGAAAATAGAAATGTAAGGCATGGCAACGTTCAATGACATCTGATTGGGCGACGGGCAAATGCAATGCTGAATGTTTCGATCTTGATGTACTGTGTCGAGGGCTGTGCTGTGCTACGCCGTGTTGAACCGCGATGTGCCATGCCACGATTGTGTTCTATATTGCGTTGTGGATCGAGTCCTCCCTGGCATCCGAGTCCTGACCGAACTGATCTGGATCTTAAGCTAAAGCTGCCTGAGCAAATGGTTGCTGCCCCAGAACTTATCGACAGAGGGGACATGCCAGGAGGACGTGCCGCAGAACGTCCCAAGGGACGCGCCAGGCGACGTGCCAGGGGACATGCCATGGGGACGCACCGCGGGACGTGCCAAGGGGACGCGCTGCGGAACGTGCCAATGGATGTGCCGCGGGACGTGCCAGGGGACGCGCCGCGCGAAGTGCCAAGTGGACTCGCCACGGAACGCGCCAAGGAACGTGCCAAGGAACAATATTGAGTGTATCGATCTTGATGTACCGTGCCGACGGCTGTGCTGTGCTGGGCCGTGCTGAACTGAGATGTACCATGCCGCGATCGTGCTCTATATAGCGTTGTGGATCGAGTCCTCTTTGCATCCGAGTCCTGGCCGAACTGATCTGGATCTTATGCTCGAGCTGCCTGAGCAAATGGTAGCTGTTCCAGAACTAATCGACAGGGGGACATGCCAGGAGGACGCGACGCGGAACGTCCCAAGGGACGCGCCAGGCGACGTGCCAAGGGACGTGCCATGGGGACGCACCGCGGGACGTGCCAAGGGGACGCGCTACGGAACGGGCCAATGGATGTGCCACGGGATGTACCAGGGGACGCGCCACGCGACGTGCCAGGGGGGCTCGCCACGGGACGCGCCACGGAACGTGCCGGTTGCAATGCTGAATTTATCGATCTTGATGTACCGTGCCGAAATCTGTGCTGTGCTGCTCCGTGCTGAATTGCGATGTGCCATGCCGCGATTGTGCTCTATAGCCTCGTGGATCGAGTCCTGCTTTGCATCCGAGTCCTCACCGAACTGATCTGGAGCGTAAGCTCGAGCTGCCTGAACACATAGTAGCTGCCCCAGAGATCATTGACAGGGGGACATGCCAGGAGGACGCGACGCGGAACGTCTCAAGGGACGCGCCAGGCGACGTGCCAAGGGACGTGCCATGGGGACGCACCGCGGGACGTGCCAAGGGGACGCGCTGCGGAACGTGCTGGGGACAAGCGTTTCGCTCGAGACATTCTGTTAAAATCCAAAGACATCCTGGCAAAACAAACGAATTAGACCAGACATCCTCAAAATTCCTGCGCGCGGGACGCGGCACGCGCGAGACATCCTCGGAGTTCCTGCGAGCGGGACGTGAAAACAAGCATTTCGCCTGAGACATCCTCTGAATTCTAGCCCCCCACGAGGCCCCCGCTCGAGACACCCCCAATTTTGCAAAACTGGCGTTTCGCTCAAGACATCCTCAACAAATTATGCAAAAAAACAAGCGTTTCGCTCGAGAGACCCTGTCAAAATCCAAGGAAATCCTGGCAAAACAAACGAATTAGCCGAGACATCCTCAAAATTCCTGCGCGCGGGATGCGGCACGCGCGAGACATCCTTGGAATTCCTGCGAGCGGGACGTGAAAACAAGCCTTTCGCTGGAGACATCCTCTGAATCGTGGCCCCCCACGAGGCCCCCGCTCGAGACACCCCCTCAATTTTGCAAAACCAGCGGTTCGCTCGAGACATCCTCAACAAATCATGAAAAACAAGCGTTTCGCTGGAGACATCCTGTAAAATCCAAGGAAATCCTGGCAAAACAAACGAATTAGTCGAGATATCCTCGAAATTCCTGCGCGCGGGACGCGGCACGCGCGAGACATCCTCTGAATTCCTGCGCGCATTTTACAAAGGAAAACGGTGGTTCGCGGACCCCGTTATTTATCGAGGATCCGAGATAGGGGGGTCGACTTCGAGCGGGCACGCGCGAAACGCATTTTTTTCACGCCGAATTGGACTTTACCTCCATTTTGATCGAGCGGAATTCCGCCGGCCCACCTCCCGCATGGCACCGGGGACAAATTACCATCCTAAAGAGAACCCTGGGCAGGCGCCCTTTCCGGGAATAAAAGCTGGAGCGCACTTGTCTTGTCGGCATGAGCGGTTGGAACACGTTCCCTTTGAAAATTGAAGGCTGGAATCACGACCCGCTGAGGGTTTTCGTTCCCGCCTCGCTCCCACATGGGAGCAGTCCGCGCGCGCTTGTGCGCATGCAGTTGTTCGGTCGGTCGGTCTGGTCGTCGGCGTCGGTCGATTGGTCGATGCGTCGGTCGTCGTCGTCGTCGTCCGTCGTCGTCATCTTGGTCGGTCGGTCGGTCGATCCGTCGGTCGTCGTCGGTCATCGTCGTCTCGGTCGGTCGGTCATCGTCGGTCGTTGTCGTTTCGGTCGGTCGGTCGGTCGTTCGGTCCTGTGGTCGGTCGCCGGTCGTGGTCGGTCGTCGCGCCCTGGCGCTCTCTGAAGTCGCGCAACTAGAGCCGAATATGCTACGGACGCAGTGGGGTTCAAAATGTGCCTTTGGACTCGAAGCATTTCCGATAATACGAAATCACTGCGCCCCTAACAATAGTCCACTGACTGGCCAGGCGGTTATCTGATTTGCTAGTCTACATTTGGACGGGGTGTGTTCGCCGAGTTTGATTGAAGCCGTGTTTTTTTCATAGAAGTGAAAGGCTGGAACGCACTCGTCTTGTCAGCAGAAGCGGCTGGAACACTACCCCTCGTAAAAACTGTCAGCCTTAACCTACACCGTGGGCGGCTGGAGCGTTTTACCTCGTGGGGATTAAAGGTTGGAGCCCACTCGTCTTGTCGGCATGGGTGACTGGAGCACTCCCCCTTGTAACCACACCGTGGGCGGCTGGGACGTTGTCCCTCGAACATGATCGACCCACGAACCCGGAAAGGGATATAGAAATGTAAGGCATTGCAACAATTCAAAGACACCTGATTGGGCGACGGGCAAATGCAATGCTGAATGTATCGATGATGATGTACTGTGCCGAGGGCTGTGCTGTGCTACGCCGTGCTGAACTGCGATGTGCCATGCCGCGATTGTGCTCTGTATATAGCGTTGTGGATCGAGTCCTCCCTGGCATCCGAGTCCTCACCGAACTGATCTGGAGCGTAAGCTCGAGCTGCCTGAGCAGATGGTAGCTGCCCCAGAACTAATCGACAGAGGGAACATGCCAGGAGGACGCGCCGCGGAACGTCCCAAGGGACGCGCCAGGCGACGTGCCAGGGGACGTGCCATGGGCCACGATCCCTCGTAAATTACCTGCGCCCGCGCTCCCAGGGCCACGATCCCTCGTAAATTACGCTGCGCCCGCGCTCCCATGGCCGCGATCCCTTGTAAATTACACTGCGTCCGCGCTCCCAGGGCTACGATCCCTCGTAAATTACACTACACCCGCGCTCCCAGGGCCACGATCCCGCGTAAATTACGCTACGTCAGCGCTCCCAGGGCCACGATCCCTCGTAAGGGCTCCTGGGCCCTCCTGGGTCTTCCTTGGACCTCTTGGGCCCTCCTGGGCTCTCCTGGAGCTTCTCCTGGGCCCTCCTTGGGCCCCCTAGGTGCCTCTTGGAGCCTCCTGGGTCCTCCTGGGCCCTCCTGGGCTCTCCTGGGCCCTCCTGGGCTCTCCTGGGCTCTCCTGGAGCCTCCTGGGCCCTCCTGGGCGAAGTCAAGGTCCGAAAACACATGGGACTTGCCACATTTCTGAAATTCGGTGCCACCCCTCACGCAGGTCGGCGGGGTCAGGATCCGAAACACACAGGGGATTTGCCTCATTTCTGGAATTCCGCGCCACCCCTCACGCAGATCGGCGGGATCAGGGTCCAAAAACACAGGGGATTTGACACATTTCTGGTATTCCGTGCCACACCTCACGCAGATCGGCGGGGTCAGGGTCAAAAAACAAATGGGATTTCTGTTATTTCCGAACTTATGCAACTTCAAGAATCCAAAACTCCGTTCCCAGCGCCGTTCCGGAGGCCGCGGTACCTCGTTATTTATCGAGCGAACGCGTTTACTTAGTTTTTTTATTGTTTAAAGTCGATGTCGGAAAAAAGTGGACTTCACCTGTGAAATATCGAGGTTTCCTTAAAGGCAGTAAAATTCCAAGAGCACGATCTGCGTGAGGGGTGGCGAAAAATGCCCTTCGTCCTCACAATTGAAATCCGCCGGCCCCCTTCGACCTCGTAATTTATCGCACAAGAATTCCGCCGGCCCCCTTCAAGTAAAACCCGGGGGGAAGACCATCTAAAAGAGAACCATGGGCCCACGCCCTTTCCGGGAACATGATGGACCCACGAACCCGGAAAGGGATAAAGACATGTGCAGCATGGTCACGTTTTCACGATACCCAACTGGGCGACATCTCACGAAACATCCCACGAGACACCCCGCGAAACATCCCACGAGACACCTCACGAAACATTCCACGAGACACCTCACGAAACATTCCACGAGACACCCCGTGAAACATTCCACGAGACACCCCACGAACAGGCAACCACTCAACCAGACACGCCACGAAACATTCCACGGGGGTGCGACTGGGTGTGGTCGTGCTGGGGTGTGGTCGTGCTGGGGTGTGGTCGTGCTGGGGAGTGGTCGTGCTGGGGTGTGGTCGTGCTGGGGGGTGGTCGTGCTGGGGGGTGGTCGTGCTGGGGGGGTGGTCGTGCTGGGGGTGGTCGTGCTGGGGCGTGGTCGTGCTGGGGCGTGGTCGTGCTGGGGCGTGGTCGTGCTGGGGTGTGGTCGTGCTGTGGTGAGGTCGTGCTGGGGTGTGGTCGTGCTGGGGTGTGGTCTTGCTGGGGTAGGGTCGTGCTGGGGTCGGGTCGTGCTGGGGTGTGGTCGTGCTGGGGTATGGTCGTGCTGGGGTGGGGTCGTGCTGGGGTGGGGTCGTGCTGGGGTCTGGTCGTGCTGGGGTGTGGTCGTGCTGGGGTATGGTCGTGCTAGGGTGGGGTCGTGCATTTCGCTCGAGACATCCTGCCAAAATTCCAGGAAATCGTACAAAAACAAACGAATTAGTCGAGACATCATCGAAATTCCTGCGCGCGGGGCGCTTTTCCGCGTCGCGGTCGGCTCTGCAAAACCAGCGTTCGCTCGAGACATCCTCAACAAATTCTGAAACCAAGCGTTTCGCTCGAGACATCCCCAACTCTGCAAAACCAGCGTCTCGCTCGAGACATCCTCAACAAATTCTGAAAAACAAGCGTTTCGCTCGAGACATCCTCAAAAATAATTTCGCCGGCCTCCTTCGACCTCGATATTTATCAGGGAATAATTTCGCCGGCCTCCTTCAAGTTGGGCACGGGGGGATATGTTTACATAGAAAAAGAGAACCCTGGGCCTTTGCCCTTTCCGGGAAAAAAAGCAGGGGTCGGCATGAGCGGCTGGAGCACCTCCACTTGTAAAAACTGAAAGAGAACCCTGGGCCCATGCCCTTTCCGGGAAAAAAAGCAGGGGTCGGCATGAGCGGCTGGAGCACCTCCACTTGTAAAAATTGAAAGAATCACATCCCGCTTAGGATGTTCAGGATAGAAAGAGGGGAGGGGGGGGAAGGGCGCGGGCCCCGGGGCGGGGCTCCTAGCATTGTCTTCACGCCTCGCCACCACATGGGGGCAGTCCGCGCGCGGACCTCGATCGGTCTTGTCGTCGGTGTCGGTCGAGCGGTCGTTCTGGTTGTCGGTCGTCGTCGTCTTGGTCGGTCGGTCGGTCGGTCCGTCCGTCGGTCGTCGTCGATCCTCGTCGTATCGGTCGGTCGGTCGCTCGGTCGTCGTCGGTCGTCGAAGTTCCGGTCGCTCGGTTAGTCGGTCGGTCTCGGTCGTCGGTCGTCGTCGGTCGTCGCGCCCTGGCGCGCTCTGAAATCACGCCACTGGAGGAAAAGCGGCTACGGACGCAGCGAGGTTCAGAACATGACGTCGGACCCGAAACATTCCCGATAAGCTATGCTCATGTCTATACCAGCAGTAATCCACCGACTGCAAGGTCCAGCGGAGACCTTCGAACACCGCCTATTCGCCCCTCGCCGCGCAGTGGTGGCCTTCAATCAACAGGAACACCCCAGATCGGCGGCACAGCCGGAGGCCATTCAAACATCTGTTTATCTAACAGAACCGCGCGCGCACTTCGCGCGCGCTTAGGTTCCCCCTCCATTCGTCCCCCTTGACTCTCCTCTTCTCCACCCCCAGAATACCCCTCCCCTCCCGTTTGTTTCTCCCCCCCGCCTCTCCTGACCTCCGTTGCACCACCCGTTTTCCCCCCTCCCCCATCCATTTTCGATTCGATATCTGGGAAGGTGCGAAATCAGCTAAATCTTGCACTGGAGTCTTCCTCCACCGACCGACCGACCCCATGCCCACGGCAGATATCGATTTCCAAACAGCACATGCGTGCCGAGCGCGCACATACACACACACACACACACACACCTCACTATTTTGTTATTATGCAACGCGGGCACGGAAGAAGTGAACAATAACTGCAAAGGTACACACCTGTATGACGGGCAACATGCCTCGGCACGATCAGCCACGTGAGACGACTGCGCACTACCAGCATCTCCACCGGCAGCCCAGGAGAAAGGAAAGGGGGAGGGGGAGGTTGAGGGAGGACAGAAGCGTGCACTACGGAATCTCTCAAACGACCGCAAGGTGACCCTGGCCTCTCGGGGCGTCTGAGGCTCCTCCGAGGTGCTCCTGAAGCCATGCGAAGCAACAAATGACACAAGCCAAAAGCATCCCAAAGACCCACAGAGACGCACGGACACTCGGGGGCCACGTGCGCTCGGGCACAGAGGAGGTCAATCATTCGAAATCTTCGAGCTGTACAGGGCCAGCGCGGGGAGGGGGTGAACAATAAGTGGGGCCAGCTTGGAGTGAAGTGGGTCTTTTCGGGCTCTTCCTGGAGTGGCTGCAGGCTCTCGTGGGACTCCCAATTCCCAGGGCCTCTGAGGAGGTTCTTGGGACCTCTTGGGTCACCTTGGGGCGCCTTGCGGATATGTGGGAACTCCTTTGGACCTTTGTGGCGCTCCCTTGAGCCGTCTTGGGGCTCTCTTGGCGCCTTCCGCAGGCTGATTTGGGCAGTCTAGAGGTCCTCTTGGGGCGTTCCGGGGCCGCCGTAGACTTTTGAAAAATAGCTTCCCAAAACAGTGCTTGTACTTAGGGAACTGCCTCTGCGTGCCCGCCTGGCGGCACCGTGCTCGCCGTCGCCGCCCCGTCGTCGCCTCGTCGCCGCCCGTGGCCTGGGCCTGCGCGCCGGTCTGGCGGCTACGTGCTCGCCGCCGCCGCCGCCCCGTCGCCGCCTCGTCGCCGCCCGTCGTGATCTGTTGTTTCTCATTGCTTTGCATTGCTTTGCTTTGCTTTGCATGGCCTCCCTTTGCATTGCTCCACAATTATGGCACCGCATAAATAGCAGCACATTGAATCTCCTTTCTAAGAAACATGATGGACCCACGAACCCGGAAAGGGATATAGACATGTGGAGCATGGACACGTTTTCATGATACCCAACTGGGCAACACCTCACGAAACATCCCACGAGACACCTCACGAAACAGCCCACGAGACACCTCACGAAACATTCCACGAGACACCTCACGAAACATTTCACGAGACACCCCGCGAAACATTCCACGAGACACCCCACGAAACATTCCACGACGACAGGCAACCACTCAACCAAGGCGGTGTGGTCGTGCTGGGGAGTGGTCGTGCTGGGGTGTGGTCGTGCTGGGGGGTGGTCGTGCTGGGGGGTGGTCGTGCTGGGGGGGTGGTCGTGCTGGGGGGTGGTCGTGCTGGGGCGTGGTCGTGCTGGGGCGTGGTCGTGCTGGGGCGTGGTCGTGCTGGGGCGTGGTCGTGCTGGGGCGTGGTCGTGCTGGGGTGTGGTCGTGCTGTGGTAAGGTCGTGCTGGGGTGCGGTCGTGCTGGGGTGTGGTCTTGCTGGGGTGGGGTCGTGCTGGGGTGTGATCGTGCTGGGGTGGGGTCGTGCTGGGGTGTGGTCGTGCTGGGGTGTGGTCGTGCTAGGGTGGGGTCGTGCTGGGGTGGGGTCGTGCTGGGGAGTGGTCGTGCTGGGGTGTGGTCGTGCTGGGGTGTGGTCATGCTGGGGCGTGGTCGTGCTGGGGTGGGGTCGTGCTGGGGTGGGGTCGTGCTGGGGTGGGTTCGTGCTGGGGTGCTCCGCACCCTGTGATTTATCGATCGGGTCGTGCTGGGGTGTGGTCGTGCTGGGGTGTGGTCGTGCTGGGGTGTGGTCGTGCTGGGGTGTGGTCGTGCTGGGGTGTGGTCGTGCTGGGGCGTGGTCGTGCTGGGGCGTGGTCGTGCTGGTGCTGGTCGTGCTGGGGGGTGGTCGTGCTGGGCGTGTCGTGCTGGGGCGTGGTCGTGCTGTGGGCTGTGGTCGTGCTGGGGCGTGGGGCTGTGGTGAGGTCGTCTGGGGTGTGGTCGTGCTGGGGTTGGTCTTGCTGGGGTAGGGTCGTGCTGGGGGGGTCGTGCGTGTACGTGCTGGTGGGGTCGTGCTGGGGTGGGGTCGTGCTGGGGTCTGGTCGTGCTGGGGTGTGGTCGTGCTGGGGTATGGTCGTGCTAGGGTGGGGTCGTGCATTTCGCTCGAGACATCCTGCCAAAATTCCAGGAAATCGTACAAAAACAAACAAATTAGTCGAACATCATCGAAATTCCTTCGCGCGGGGCGCTTTTCCGCGTCGCGGTCGGCTCTGCAAAACAAGCGTTTCGCTCGAGACATCCTCGGCAAACTCTGCGGAGCAAGCGTTTCGCTCGAGACATCCTCAACACACGAAAAAGTGGCCCGCACCCTGTGATTTATCGATCGGGATTTCAAAAACAAGCGTTTCGCTCGAGACATCCTCAAATTTTAATTCGCCGGCCTCCTTCGACCTCGATATTTATCAGGGAAAAAATTCGCCGGCCTCCTTCAAGTTGGCACCGGGGGACAGGTTTACCCACTAAAAGAGAACCCTGGGCCCGCGCCCTTTCCGGGAAAAAACATGATCGACCCACGAACCCGGAAAGGAATATAGAAATGTAAGACATGGCAACGTTTCAAAGACACTTGATTGGGCGACGGGCAAGTGCAATGCTTAGTGTACTAGTGTATCGATCTTGATGTACCGTGCCGAGGGCTGTGCTGTGCTGCGCCGTGCTGAATTGCGATGTGCCACGTGACGATTGTGCTCTATAGCGTTGTGGATCGAGTCCTCCTTTGCATCTGAGTCCTGACCGAACTGATCTGGGTCTTAAGCTCGAGCTGCCTGAGCACATAGTAGCTCCCCAAGAGCTAATTCACGGGGGGGCATGCTAGGAAGACGCGCCGCCGAAAGTTCCGAGGGACGCGCCAGGCGACGTGCCAGGGGACGTGCCATGGGGACGCACTGCGGGACGTGCCATTGGGACGCGCTACGGAACGTGCCAATGGACGTGCCACGGGACGTGCCAGGGGACGCGCCGCGCGACGTGCCAGGGGACGTGCCACGGGGTCGCACCGCGGGACGTGCCAAGAGGACGCGCTACGGAACGTGCCAATGGACGTGCCACGGGACGTGCCAGGGGACGCGCCGCGCGACGTGCCAGGGGGACTCGCCACAGGACGCGCCACAGAACTTGCCAAAGAACTTGTTAAATTGCAATGCTGAGTGTATCGATCTTGATGTACCGTGCCGAAAGCAGTGCTGTGCTGCGCCGTGCTGAATTGCGATGTACCACGTGACGATTGTGCTCTATAGCGTTGTGGATCGAGTCCTCCTTTGCATCTGAGTCCTGACCGAACTGATCTGGGTCTTAAGCTCGAGCTGCCTGAGCACATAGTAGTTGCCCAAGAGCTAATTCATGGGGGGGCATGCTAGGAAGACGCGCCGCCAACATGATGGACCCACGAACCCGGAAAGGGATATAGACATGTGGAGCATGGACACGTTTTCATGATACCCAACTGGGCAACACCTCACGAAACATCCCACGAGACACCTCACGAAACAGCCCACGAGACACCTCACGAAACATTCCACGAGACACCTCACGAAACATTTCACGAGACACCCCGCGAAACATTCCACGAGACACCCCACGAAACATTCCACGACGACAGGCAACCACTCAACCAAGGCGGTGTGGTCGTGCTGGGGAGTGGTCGTGCTGGGGTGTGGTCGTGCTGGGGGGTGGTCGTGCTGGGGGGTGGTCGTGCTGGGGGGGTGGTCGTGTCGTGCTGGGGCGTGGTCGTGCTGGGGCGTGGTCGTGCTGGGGCGTGGTCGTGCTGGGGCGTGGTCGTGCTGGGGTGTGGTCGTGCTGTGGTAAGGTCGTGCTGGGGTGTGGTCGTGCTGGGGTGTGGTCTTGCTGGGGTGGGTCGTGTGGGGTCGGGTCGTGCTGGGGTGTGGTCGTGCTGGGGTATGGTCGTGCTCGTGCTGGGGTGGGGTCGTGCTGGGGTGTGGTCGTGCTGGGGTGTGGTCGTGCTAGGGTGGGGTCGTGCTGGGGTGGGGTCGTGCTGGGGAGTGGTCGTGCTGGGGTGTGGTCGTGCTGGGGTGTGGTCGTGCTGGGGCGTGGTCGTGCTGGGGTGGGGTCGTGCTGGGGTGGGGTCGTGCTGGGGTGGGTTCGTGCTGGGGTGCTCCGCACCCTGTGATTTATCGACGGGTCGTGCTGGGGTGTGGTCGTGCTGGGGTGTGGTCGTGCTGGGGTGTGGTCGTGCTGGGGAGTGGTCGTGCTGGGGTGTGGTCGTGCTGGGGGGTGGTCGTGCTGGGGGGTGGTCGTGCTGGGGGGGTGGTCGTGCTGGGGGGTGGTCGTGCTGGGGCGTGGTCGTGCTGGGGCGTGGTCGTGCTGGGGCGTGGTCGTGCTGGGGTGTGGTCGTGCTGTGGTGAGGTCGTGCTGGGGTGTGGTCGTGCTGGGGTGTGGTCTTGCTGGGGTAGGGTCGTGCTGGGGTCGGGTCGTGCTGGGGTGTGGTCGTGCTGGGGTATGGTCGTGCTGGGGTGGGGTCGTGCTGGGGTGGGGTCGTGCTGGGGTCTGGTCGTGCTGGGGTGTGGTCGTGCTGGGGTATGGTCGTGCTAGGGTGGGGTCGTGCATTTCGCTCGAGACATCCTGCCAAAATTCCAGGAAATCGTGCAAAAACAAAGGAATTAGTCGAGACATCATCGAAATTCCTTCGCGCGGGGCGCTTTTCCGCGTCGCGGTCGGCTCTGCAAAACCAGCGTTTCGCTCGAGACATTCTCGGCAAACTCTGCGGAGCAAGCGTTTCGCTCGAGACATCCCCAACTCTGCAAAACCAGCGTTTCGCTCGAGACATCCTCAACAAATTCTGAAAAACAAGCGTTTCGCTCGAGACATCCTCAAATTTTAATTCGCCGGCCTCAAAAACAAGCGTTTCGCTCGAGACATCCTCAAATTTTAATTCTCGGGCTCGTTATTTATCAGGGAAAAATTCGCCGGCCTCCTTCGACCTCGTTATTTATCAGGGAAAAAATTCGCCGGCCTCCTTCAAGCAGGCACCGGGGGACTTGTTTACAAACTAAAAGAGAACCCTGGGCTTAAGCCCTTTCCGGGAAAAATTCCGAGGGACGCGCCAGGCGACGTGCCAGGGAACGTGCCATCAGGACGCACCGCGGGACGTGCCAAGAGGACGCGCTACGGAACGTGCCAATGGACGTGCCACGGGACGTGCCAGGGGACGCGCCGCGCGACGTGCCAGGGGGACTCGCCACAGGACGCGCCACGGAACGTGCCAAAGAACCTGCCAGGTTGCAATGCTGAGTGAATGTATCGATCTGGATGTACCGTGCCGAGGGCTGTGCTGTGCTGCGCCGTGCTGAACTGCGATGTGCCATGCCGCGATTGTGCTCTATAGCCTCGTGGATCGAGTCCTCCTTTGCATCCGAGTCCTAATCGAACTGATCTGGATCTTAAGCTCGAGCTGCCTGAGCACATAGTCCACGTAGTAGCTGCCCCAGAGCTAATTGACAAGGAAATATGCCAGGAAGACGCGCCGCGGAACATTCCAAGGGACGCGCCAGGCGACGTGCCAGGGGACGTGCCACGGGGACGCACCGCGGGACGTGCCAAGGGGACGCGCTACAGAACGTGCTGGGGACAAGCGTCGTGTTGGTGGCCTGGACACGTAAAAACACTGTGCCAGCTCGGGACAACCATGAGAGATACCCCTGGGTGGCCTGGACACGTAAAAACACGTGGTTCCAGCTCGGGACAATCATGTTAGAGATCTCCCTGGGTGGCCTGAACATGAAAAAACACGTGGTTCCAGCTCGGGACAGCCATGTTAGATACCCCCCTGCGTGACCTGGATACGTTGAATTCGCGCTCCCGCTCGAGACATCCTCGCTACGTCTTCCCTGGAGAGGCCCCCAAAGCGCAACCCCCTGTTCAGAGCAAGAAACCATCACTTTTCTGTATTGGGACATGTGTTCGGGTAGCGCTTTTCGGCCCCCCGTGCGTTTCCTCGTAATTCGGCGTTGGGCCCGACGCCATGTTAGATACCCCAACTCTGCAAAACCAGCGTTTCGCTCGAGACATCCTCAACAAATTCTGAAAAACAAGCGTTTCGCTCGAGACATCCTCGAAAATAATTCCGCCGGCCCTCTTCCCGCATGTAGTTTATCGCAGAATAATTCCGCCGGCCCTCTTCCCGTCGATTCCGGGGGCAAACGGCTAAAAGAGAACCATGGGCTTCAGCCCTTTCCGGGAAAAAGAGCAGACTCTACCCCTCCCAGAGTTAACGGGCCACCTTTTCGTATTGCAATTTAGATGTGATTGTGCACCATCGCCCATCCGAAATACGAATTCATATTATCCCAGCCAAACCGGTATCGACCCCCCCCCCGCCATCCTCTGCAAAAATACTATGCGCGCACACTCGCTTAGCAAAAATCAAAAGTTTTCAAGAACCCCTTGCAACCAATGGGACGAAGTGCACAGGCGCGCGTCGTCGCGCGAGCATGCCGAAATCATTCAAAAAATCGTCGATTTCGGAAGGATTTCAAAATCGAGTTCCCACGCAACATACAAAGACTCAGGGTTCCACAACACTGATTGTCTAACATGATCGACCCACGAACCCGGAAAGGAATATAGAAATGTAAGGCATGGCAACGTTTCAAAGACACCTGATTGGGTGACGGGCAACTGCAATGCTGAAGGTATCGATCTTGATGTACCCTGCCGAGGGCTGTGCTGTGCTGCGCCGTGCTGAACTGCGATGTGCCATGCCGCGATTGTGCTCTATAGCCTCGTGGATCGAGTCCTCCTTTGCATCCGAGTCCTGACCGAACTGATCTGGATCTTAAGCTCGAGCTGCTTGAACACTTAGTAGCTGCCCCAGAGCTAATTCACGGGGGGACATGCCAGGAGGACGCGCCGCGAAACGTCCCAAGAGACGCGCCAAGCGACGTGCTAGGGGACGTGCCATGGGGTCGCACCGCGGGACGTGCAAAGGGGACGCGCTACGGAACGTGCCAATGGATGTGCCACGGGATGTGCCAGGGGACGCGCCACGCGACGTGCCAGGGGGACTCGCCAAAGGACGCCCCACGGAACGTGCCAAGGAACGTGCCAAGTTGCAATGCTGAGTGTATCGATCTTGATGTACCGTGCCGAACTCTGTGCTGTGCTGCGCTGTGCTGAATTGCGATGTGCCATGCCGCGATTGTGCTCCATAGCCTCGTGGATCGAGTTCTCCTTTGCATCCGAGTCCTGACCGAACTGATCTGGATCTTAAGCTCGAGCTGCCTGAACACATAGTAGCTGCTCCAGAGCTAATGGACAGGGGAACGTGCCAGGAGGACGCGACGCGGAACGTCTCAAGGGACGCGCCAAACGACGTGCCAAGGAACGTGCCATGGGAACGCACCGCGGGACGTGCCAAGGGGACGCGCTACGGAACGTGCTGGGGACAAGCGTTTCGCTCGAGACATCCTGTCAAAATCCTCAGAATTCCTACGCGCGGGACGCGGCACGCGCGAGACATCCTCGGAATCCCTGCGAGCGGGACGTGAAAACAAGCATTTCGCCTGAGACATCCTCTGAATTCTGGCCCCCCACGAGGCCCCCGCTCGAGACATCCCCCAATTTTTGCAAAACCAGCGTTTCGCTCGAGACATCCTCAACCAATTATGAAAAACAAGCGTTCGCTCGAGACATCCTGTCAAAATCCAAAGAAATCCAAGCAACACAAGCTAATTAGTCGAGACATCTTCAAAATTCTTACGCGCGGGACGCGGCACGCGCGAGACATCCTTGGAATTCCTGCGAGCGGGACGTGAAAACAAGCATTTCGCCTGAGACATCCTTTGAATTCTGGCCACCCAAGAGGCCCCCGCTCGAGACATCCTTCAATTTTGCAAAGCCAGCGTTTCGCTGGAGACATCCTCAACGAATTATTAAACAAAAATTTAGCTGCGCCCGCGCTCCCAGGGCCGCGATCCCTTGTAAATTACACTGCGTCCGCGCTCCCAGGGCTACGATCCCTCGTAAATTACACTACACCCGCGCTCCCAGGGCCACGATCCCTCGTAAATTAAGCTACGCCAGCGCTCCCAGGGCCACGATCCCTCGTAAGGGCTCCTGGGCCCTCCTGGGTCTTCCTTGGACCTCTTGGGCCCTCCTGGGCTCTCCTGGAGCCTCCTGGAGCTTCTCCTGGGCCCTCATTGGGCCCCCTGGTGCCTCTTGGAGCCTCCTGGGTCCTCCTGGGCGAAGTCAAGGTCCGAAAACATATGGGATTTGCCACATTTCTGGAATTCCGTGCCACCCCTCACGCAGGTCGGCGGGGTCAGGATCCGAAAACATATGGGATTTGCCACATTTCTGGAATTCCGTGCCACCCCTCACGCAGATCGGCGGGGTCAGGGTCCAAAAACACATGGGATTTGCCACATTTCTGGAATTCCGTGCCACCCCTCACGCAGATCGGCGGGGTCAGGGTCCAAAAACACAGGGGATTTGATACATTTCTGGTATTCCGTGCCACACCTCACGCAGATCGGCGGGGTCAGGGTCAAAAAACACAGGGGATTTCTGCGATTTCCGAACTTATGCAACTTCAAGAATCCAGAACTCAGTTCCCAGCGCCGTTCCGGAGGCCGCGGTACCTCGTTATTTATCGAGCGAACGCGTTTACTTTGATTTTTACCGTTTAAAGTCGATATCGGAAAAAAGTGGACTTCACCAGTGAAAGATCGAGGTTTCCTTAAAGGCAGTAAAATTCCAAGAGCACGATCTGCGTGAGGGGTGGCGAAAAATGGCCTTCGTCCTCACAATTGAAATCCGCCGGCCCCCTTCGACCTCGTAATTTATCGCACAAGAATTCCGCCGGACCCCTTCAAGTAAAAACCGGGGGTAAACCAACTAAAAGAGAACCCTGGGCCCATGCCCTTTCTGGGAAAAAAGCTTACGCGCGCGCTCTTGCGAAATCTTACGAAAACCGTAGGCTTGTTTTCAAAATTTTCAATACATGCTACCAAACGGGCTTCGCGCGCGCGCGTGGCGAAATCTTTCGAACGCCCTTGCGCGCGCGCCGTCGCGAGAATCCTCTGCAACAAACGGAACGAAGTGCAGACGCGCGCGTCGTCGCGCGCGCATGCCGAAATCCTTGAAAAAAACATTTGGTTTCGGAAGGGTTTCAAAATCGTGTGTCCAAAAAAAAATACAAAAACACTAGGTTTCGCAACGCGAATTTTCAGCAAAAGTGTGTGCGCGCGCTCTTGCGTCGTCGTCGTCGCCGTCCTCCCTCCTCCCTCGTCGTCGTCGTCGTCGCCGTCGTCGTCCTCTGTCTTTCCTCGTCGTCGTGGCCGTCGTCGTCTTGGCGTCGTCGTCGTTTCCGTCGTCGTTGTCGCCGTGGTCGTCCTTCCTCCCTCGTCGTCTTCGTCGGCGTTTCGTCGTTGTCCCTCCTATTTCGTCGCCGTCGTCGTCGCCGTCGTCTTCCCTCCTCCCTCGTCGTTGTCGTCGTCGCCATCGTCGTCCTCCCTTCTCCCTCGTCGTCGTCGTCTTCGTTGGCGACGTCGTCGTCGTCGTCTTCGTCGTCGCCGTCGTCTTCGCCGTCGTCGTCGTCGTCGGCGTCGTCGTCGTCGATGTCGTCGTCGTCGTCGGCGGCGTCGTCGTCGGCGTTGTCATCGTCGTCGTCGTCGTCGTCAGCGACGGCGTCGTCGTCGTCGTCGGTGTTGTCGTCGTCCTCGTTGTCGTCGTCGTCGAAATCGTTGGAGACTCGCCCACAACGACTACCGTTGTCGACTTTGCCATGATACCGCGACCGCCCAAGTCGCCGACTCGCAATGAAGTACCCGCTGGTATGTGCCCAGCGATCAGCGCCACCGTGGCCGCGCCGGTCGCGCCAAACCAGCCGGCCGCTGCGCGTGCTTGGGTTGGCGCGGCCGCAGAGACGCACCAACCAACGCCAAGCATGCATCGCAATCGCCACCTTATGGGTTTTGCAAACCAAGTTGCGGGTGGGTGGGTGGGATGTTTACAAGAGCACGGGATGTGTCAACTCGTTTGTTTAAATCAATTGCCCCACATAGATTGCACATCAAGGATTGCACCACGCAGCTTGCACCACATAGACAGCACCTCATATATTGCACAACGTAGTTTCTCTTTTCTCGAAAGGAACTTGCATTTACCACCACCACCCCCAGGATTACCCGTACCCCCTCGGATTATCCGCCACAATGCCGCTGGGCACGGAGTGCGTGTGTCCTCAAGCCCTTTGCCGAATTCCTCAAGCACTCCTGAGGAGTCTTTAAGCGACCTGGGCCCCACAACTTCAACTCTCCTGGGGCTTGCCGCGGTTCCCCTGGGGTTCCCTGTGTGTCCCCGCGTGTCTTTTTGGGTTCAAGACGGCCCCAAGACGGGCCAAGAAGGCCCCAAGTGGCCCCGAAGAAAGTCCAAGTGGGTCCCGAGTCGCCGAACAGTCGCTCCAAGACGTTCAAAATGGCCCCCAGACGGCCGAAGAGGCCCTCAAGACGGCCCAAGAGGCCTCCAAAAGACCTTCCAAGAGGGCCCAAGAGGCCCAAATCAATGATGTCCTGTTGGTTTTTGAAAGATGTTGGTTTTCTGCTTTCCGACGCTCCAAGACGGCCCAAGAGGCCCCCAAAACGGTCCATAAGGCTTCCAAAAGGGCCCCGAGACGGACTGAGAGCGCCCCAAAAAGGCCCAAGACGGCCCAAGAGGGCCTCAAGACGGCCCCGAAAGGGGCCCCAGAGCGGAAGCACGAACCGAACATCCGAGCCGTCCACCCCAAAAGGCACCCAAAAGGCCCCAACAGGCGCCCCAGAAGCCGAAAGAAACCCCCTGAGGCCCCCAAGAGGCCCCGGGAGGCCCCCAAAAGGCCCAAACAGACCCCAAGAGGCCCCAAAAACGTACAGGCTTCAAGTCTGCCTCCTAAAGGCACCCGACAGGCCTCCCACGAGAACCCAACGAACGTCCAATAAGCTTCGCACCCACAACCCAAACACCGTGGCTGGATGGGCCGAAGGCCATTCGATACAGAATTGCACACGATTCTGCCCCATCGATCGTTTTAATATAAGCCCATACCAGTCCAGGGAGTGCCAGTATCACCCCTTCCTCATCCCTGTGAAATAAAGCTATGCACGCGCACTCGTTGGTCTCAAACCACACATGTTCAACAATCTTTTCTACCAATCACAAAATCGATGTGCGCGGGCCGTCGCGCGCGCGCATGCCAGATTTCGGGGGGGGGGATTCAGGTCTCGTCCAGAATATCGCGTTCACGGAAAGAAATGAAACACAATGGCGAATTGTCCAATCGACCAACTTGTTTTCTTTACGTTATTCATTACGTTGATTCTTGCGAAAATCGTAGGATCGCCAGCGTGCAAACGGGCCCTTTCGAATGCGCATGTCAAAATCATTTGAACGCCCTTGCGCGATTGCAGAGAAATTCTTGGGGGGACACGATCCCTGTCAAATCATACCATGAAGGCAACTCGCCCGCGTCGGCCGCGCGCGCATATCGAAATCTCCACCAAAACCTTCATCACCGACACGTGGATGCCATCATCGCCATCGGCGCGACCAGCATCGGCGCAGTCATTGGCTTGCCGCCATCATAATCGCCATCGTCAGCCATGACACGGCGCCCGCTCGAATCATCGACTCGCACTGAAGTGCCTGCGGGCCAGCGCGGCTTGCGAAACGCGTTAGGAATTCCCCAACGATCAGCGCCACCGCGGCCGCGTCGGCCGCGCCAAACTAGCTGGCCGCTTTGCGCGCGAGTCTGCGCGCGCGAGCGTGGCCGCACCGATGCACCAGCCAGCGCCAAGAAGTCATCGTAATCATCGCCGCATGGGTTTTGAAACCCAAGTGCCGAGTGGATGGGTGGGATGATTGCGCGAGCAGTGGAATTGGCAAATTCAAATTCTGCCAGGCGAAATGCACCACATAAGTTGCAACACGTCGATTGCATGACGTAAATTGTACAACTTAGGCTGCACAACAGTTAACGCACATCGTACAGTCTCTTGTCTAAGAAATTAAAGATAAGATCTCCCCACCCCCCACCCTCCAACCCTCCCCGCAGTTATCCACCACCACCCTGGGATAGTGCAGTGTACATATGACTATGCCCCATCGTTGCATCTGCAACTAAACCCAATACCGTCCCCCCTCTCATCACCCGTGTCTAAGAGTTATACGCGCGCGCGCGTTTACCAAAATTCATACATGCTCGAGAGTTCCCTGCAACAGGATATGTGAAGTCGACACACGCGCGGCGTCGCGCGCATACGCAACAATCCTGCAGCACAAACTGTGGATTTCGCACAGAATTCAAGACTGAATTCCTCGAATAGATGTGAAAACAATTGCTCTGCAATGGTGCTTCGGTGTAGCAAAAACGCTCTGCGCGGGCGCTCTTCCAAATAGTACCGAATACGCACAAAATTCTCATTGGCATCAAATGCGACCAACCGGCTCTCTCGCACGCGCAGCATGTCGACACCCCCATAAAACCTTCATGACCGACACGTGGGCTCCATCATCATCGCCAGCGTGACCAGCATCGGCGCAATCATGGGCCTCGCCACCGACATCGTCATCATCGCCACCATGATCGCTACGATCCGACACGCGTATACCGCTGTCGACGTCACCATGATACCGCGCCCGCCCGAATCACCGACTCGCACTGAAGTGCACGCGCGCCAGCACGGCCTGCGAGACGCGCTGGGGAGGCTTCGGAAAGACTTCAAGACCGCGACCCCCAAAACAATGTAAGACAAAAGTTGCGCAACCTGATTTTTCAAGAAAAACATGCGCGCGACCTCTTGCGAATTCTTGCGAGAACCTTAGATTCTCAGCATTTTCAAGGACTCCGACCAGCGGGCCTCTCGCGCGCGCGCATGTCGAAAGCATTCGAACGCCCTAGCGCGCGCTGGGGTGGGTCCGCCCAAGACGGCCCAAGAGGCCCCTAAGAGGGCCCCAAGACCGATTCACACGGCCCCCGTACGGCCTACGAGGCCACCTGGACAGCCCCAGGCCGCAAGAACGGCCCAGCACAACCCATGGAGGCCCCAACACGGCCCCGGAAAGGCCCAAGACAGCCCACGACACGGCCCAAAATGCGCCTCCGACGACCCAGGAGGGCACCGAAAGATCATATTAAAAACAACAAGACAACCCCCCCCCCCAAAAGAACAACAGCCCCAGAAGGCCCCAAACGGCCCCCATGTTTCCAACGGCCCTCGAGGACTGCTCTCTGGGCGGCGTCGACGTCGGACCGACGGTTGTGCGCGTCAAAAACTCAGACAGTGCGCCCCCTGGCAACTTGAAAGTGGCAAGACGCCGCATGCTATCTGGAATGGTTCCTGCAAGTCGCCCCGCCCCCCTTCCTCCTCCACTCCTTTTCGTTATCAACAAGTCCTCCCTATCGCGCCCCGAGGCCAGTCGAAGGGCGGGCCGGACGTTTCGCCGAAAACTTCTTTCCTGGAGCGTGGCAACAGTTTCACAAAATGATAGCGGATCGCTTCCGAAATCTGGCTCTCGCGGTAGCGTCGCGCACACTAGTTTTTCACATCTGCAAGAATTTCACGGATTGAGGACGTGCCGTTTAAAAAATGTGGCTCTCGCCTTAACGCCGCGCACACTCTTTTCAAAGTGTGCAAAAGCTTTACGGATTGAGGGCGGGCGGCTTGAAAAACGTAGCTCTCGCAATAGCACCGAGCACATTCGTGGTACAATGTTGCAAGAACTTCACGGATGGAAGGCGGTCGTTTTAAACATGTGGTTCTCGCCTTAGCGCCGCGCGCGCTCGTCTTTAACCTTTTGCGAGAGCTTTACGGATTGTGGGCGGGCTGTTTTCAAGATGTGGTTCTCGCCAAATCGCTGCGCACGTTCATCGAACATGATGGACCCACGAACCCGGAAAGGGATATAGACATGTGGAGCATGGGCACGTTTTCACGATACCCAACGGGGCAACACCTCACGAAACATCCCACGAGACACCTCACGAAACATCCCACGAGACACCTCACGAAACATTCCGCGAGACACCTCACGAAACATTCCAGGAGACACCCCGCGAAACATTCCACGAGACACCCCACGAAACATTCCACGACGACAGGCAACCACTCAACCAAGGCGGTGTGGTCGTGCTGGGGAGTGGTCGTGCTGGGGTGTGGTCGTGCTGGGGGGTGGTCGTGCTGGGGTGTGGTCGTGCTGGGGGGGTGGTCGTGCTGGGGGGTGGTTGTGCTGGGGCGTGGTCGTGCTGGGGCGTGGTCGTGCTGGGGCGTGGTCGTGCTGGGGTGTGGTCGTGCTGTGGTGAGGTCGTGCTGGGGTGTGGTCGTGCTGGGGTGTGGTCTTGCTAGGGTGGGGTCGTGCTGGGGTGGGGTCGTGCTGGGGTGTGGTCGTGCTGGGGTGTGGTCGTGCTGGGGTGTGGTCGTGCTGGTCGTGCTGGGGTCGTGCTCGTGCTGGGGTGTGGTCGTGCTGGGGTGTGGTCGTGCTGGGGTGTGGTCGTGCTGGGGTGGGGTCGTGCTGGGGTGGGGTCGTGCTGGGGTGTGGTCGTGCTGGGGTGTGGTCGTGCTGGGGTGTGGTCGTGCTGGGGCGTGGTCGTGCTGGGGTGGGGTCGTGCTGGGGTGGGGTCGTGCTGGGGTGTGGTCGTGCTGGGGTGGTCCGCACCCTGTGATTCATCGATCGGGTCGTGCTGGGGTGTGGTCGTGGTGGGGTGTGATCGTGGTGGGGTGTGGTCGTGTTGGGGTGTGGTCGTGCTGGGGTGTGGTCGTGCTGGGGTGTGGTCGTGCTGGGGTGTGGTCGTGCTGGGGCGTGGTCGTGCTGGGGTGTGGTCGTGCTGGGGTGTGGTCGTGCTGAGGTGTCCCGCACCCTGTGATTTATCGATCGGGATTTCAAAAACATGATGGACCCACGAACCCGGAAAGGGATAAAGACATGTGCAGCATGGTCACGTTTTCACGATACCCAACTGGGCGACATCTCACGAAACATCCCACGAGACACCCCGCGAAACATCCCACGAGACACCTCACGAAACATTCCACGAGACACCTCACGAAACATTCCACGAGACACCCTTTGAAACATTCCACGAGACACCCCACGAACAGGCAACCACTCAACCAGACACGCCACGAAACATTCCACGGGGGTGCGACTGGGTGTGGTCGTGCTGGGGTGTGGTCGTGCTGGGGTGTGGTCGTGCTGGGGTGTGGTCGTGCTGGGGTGTGGTCGTGCTGGGGGGTGGTCGTGCTGGGGGGTGGTCGTGCTGGGGGGGTGGTCGTGCTGGGGGGTGGTCGTGCTGGGGGGGTGGTCGTGCTGGGGCGTGGTCGTGCCACCCCGCGAAACATCCCACGAGACACCTCACGAAACATTCCACGAGACACCTCACGAAACATTCCACGAGACACCCTTTGAAACATTCCACGAGACACCCCACGAACAGGCAACCACTCAACCAGACACGCCACGAAACATTCCACGGGGGTGCGACTGGGTGTGGTCGTGCTGGGGTGTGGTCGTGCTGGGGTGTGGTCGTGCTGGGGTGTGGTCGTGCTGGGGTGTGGTCGTGCTGGGGGGTGGTCGTGCTGGGGGGGTGGTCGTGCGTGCTGCTGGGGGTGGTCGTGCTGGGGCGTGGTCGTGCTGGGGCGTGGTCGTGCTGGGGCGTGGTCGTGCTGGGGCGTGGTCGTGCTGTGGTGAGGTCGTGCTGGGGTGTGGTCGTGCTGGGGTGTGGTCTTGCTGGGGTAGGGTCGTGCTGGGGTCGGGTCGTGCTGGGGTGTGGTCGTGCTGGGGTGTATGGTCGTGCGTGCTGGGGTGGGGTCGTGCTGGGG
Organism: Prorocentrum cordatum; assembly: GCA_963575745.1. NCBI lineage: Eukaryota > Dinophyceae > Prorocentrales > Prorocentraceae > Prorocentrum > Prorocentrum cordatum. The sequence goes on along the minus strand of CAUYUJ010020312.1, from coordinate 26,820 downwards.
TCTGGTCGTGCTGGGGTGTGGTCGTGCTGGGGTATGGTCGTGCTAGGGTGGGGTCGTGCATTTCGCTCGAGACATCCTGCCAAAATTCCAGGAAATCGTACAAAAACAAACAAATTAGTCGAAACATCATCGAAATTCCTTCGCGCGGGGCGCTTTTCCGCGTCGCGGTCGGCTCTGCAAAACAAGCGTTTCGCTCGAGACATCCTCGGCAAACTCTGCGGAGCAAGCGTTTCGCTCGAGACATCCTCAACACACGAAAAAGTGGCCCGCACCCTGTGATTTATCGATCGGGATTTCAAAAACAAGCGTTTCGCTCGAGACATCCTCAAATTTTAATTCGCCGGCCTCCTTCGACCTCGATATTTATCAGGGAAAAAATTCGCCGGCCTCCTTCAAGTTGGCACCGGGGGACAGGTTTACCAACTAAAAGAGAACCCTGGGCTCGAGCCCTTTCCGGGAACAAGCGTTTCGCCTGAGACATCCTCAAATTTTAATCCGCCGGCCTCCTTCGACCTCGATATTTATCAGGGAAAGAATCCGCCGGCCTCCTTCAAGTTGGGCACGGGGGACTATGTTTACATACTAAAAGAGAACCCTGGGCCTGAGCCCTTTCCGGGAAAAAACTTGCAGAAGCTTCACGAACTAAGCGCGGTTCCTTTTTCAAACTGTGGCTCGCGCCTTAGCGACGCGCGCGCTCGTTCGCAACATGTGCAAACAACTCACAAATGCCCATGGTTAACGTACCAGGAAAGGGCGTTCCGGAACGATCCAGGACTTCCAGGGCGCAGCAATTACGTTGATTCGCTGTGTTCAGGTCCCAAGAACGGTGAAACGGTGTTCTGGCACGATGTCGGATTGTCGAGACGGAGCAATCAAGCTGATTCGTGGCTCTGGGGTCCAGGGAACGGTGCTTGGACACGGCTCACGATCTTCAACCGGCTGTTTCAAACGGGGCACTTCCTTCAATGGACATGAATATTTGTAAACGGGCCTACGAAACAACGGAGTTTGGAGAGACGGTGTATTGCAATATCGTTGATGAATATTGGGTTTACGCTGGTCCTCCTCATCGTCCTCCTCTTCTTCTTCGCACTCCTCCTCCTCCTCCTCCTCCTCCTCCTCCTCCTCCTCCTCCGTTTCCTCCCCCCCCTCATTCTCTTCATCCTCCCTCTTCCCCTTTCCACTCCTCCACCTCAGCCTCCCCCCCCCCTCCATCATCCTCCTTCCCCCATCGATATTCCTCCTTCCTGCTATTTCTCCTACTCCATTTTCCCTTTTATCCAACCTTTCCGGAAGCCTCTGAAATTCGTCGCGGCCACAATACGTAGGAAAAGCACGCCCCGTAGGCCACCAACCCCTCAGGGGCCATCGGCGTGGCGTGTCGGAGGCCCCCCAAAGGACCCGAAACGCGAACATCCAGAGCTTCCAAAAAAATCGTACGATTTCGATCTATCCCCCGCGTTGGCGTCATCCGCGTGCACGGTGGCCCGAACTGCCCCTAGATCGTTCCAAGGGGTCGGCGGGTGTGGCGCAAGCCTAAAAAATCATTCGAATGCCCTTGCGCGCTTTCTGGGGGGAGGGGGTAATGGGGGCACGACCCCTGTCAAATCACCCGCCGTGCGGGCCACTCGCCCGCGTCGGCCGCGAGCAAATGCTGAAACCCTTACATAGACAGCCGACACGTGGACGCTATCATCGTCACCGGAGTGACCAACATCGGTGCCGTCATCAACCTTGCCGTCATCATCGTCGCCATCCCCACCATCATCGTTGCTATCATAATCGCGTCCGCCGTTGTCGGCGTCACTATGATGCGCGCCCGCCCAAGCCGCCGACTCGCACTGCAGTGCCTGCGCGCCAGCGCAGCCTGCGACACGTGCTGGGGGGTCCCCACTGGTCTGCGCCACCGCGGCCGCGCCAGTCGCGCCAAACTATGTAGCTGGCCGCTCTGCGCGTGAGCATGCGCGCGCTAGCGCCGCCGCGCCGATGCGCAAGCCAACGTCGAACAATTATCGCAATCGCCGCCGCATGGGGTTGCAAACCAAGTTGCCGGTGGGTGGGCGGGATGATTGCGCGAGCAATGGCGTTGACAACCTCAAGTTCTACGACGGAATTCGCATGCACCGCCCCCCGAAGCCAGGATTATCGTTTTCCCAGGGGACGCGCAGTTTAAATATGACTCTGCCCATCGCTCATTCGAAACATGAATTACACATGTGCAAGACTCCCTTGCAAAACAACATGATGGACCCACGAACCCGGAAAGGGATATAGACATGTGGAGCATGGACACGTTTTCATGATACCCAACTGGGCAACACCTCACGAAACATCCCACGAGACACCTCACGAAACAGCCCACGAGACACCTCACGAAACATTCCACGAGACACCTCACGAAACATTTCACGAGACACCCCGCGAAACATTCCACGAGACACCCCACGAAACATTCCACGACGACAGGCAACCACTCAACCAAGGCGGTGTGGTCGTGCTGGGGAGGTCGTGCTGGGGCGTGGTCGTGCTGGGGCGTGGTCGTGCTGGGGCGTGGTCGTGCTGGGGTGTGGTCGTGCTGTGGTAAGGTCGTGCTGGGGTGCGGTCGTGCTGGGGTGTGGTCTTGCTGGGGTGGGGTCGTGCTGGGGTGTGATCGTGCTGGGGTGGGGTCGTGCTGGGGTGTGGTCGTGCTGGGGTGTGGTCGTGCTAGGGTGGGGTCGTGCTGGGGTGGGGTCGTGCTGGGGAGTGGTCGTGCTGGGGTGTGGTCGTGCTGGGGTGTGGTCATGCTGGGGCGTGGTCGTGCTGGGGTGGGGTCGTGCTGGGGTGGGGTCGTGCTGGGGTGGGTTCGTGCTGGGGTGCTCCGCACCCTGTGATTTATCGATCGGGTCGTGCTGGGGTGTGGTCGTGCTGGGGTGTGGTCGTGCTGGGGTGTGGTCGTGCTGGGGTGAGGGGAGTGGTCGTGCTGGGGGTGGTCGTGCTGGGGGGTGGTCGTGCTGGGGGGGTGGTCGTGCTGGGGCGTGGTCGTGCGTGGGGCGTGGTCGTGCTGGGGCGTGGTCGTGCTGGGGTGTGGTCGTGCTGGGGTGTGGTCGTGCTGGGGTGTGGTCGTGCTGGGGTGTGGTCTTGCTGGGGTAGGGTCGTGCTGGGGTCGGGTCGTGCTGGGGTGTGGTCGTGCTGGGGTATGGTCGTGCTGGGGTGGGGTCGTGCTGGGGTGGGGTCGTGCTGGGGTCTGGTCGTGCTGGGGTGTGGTCGTGCTGGGGTATGGTCGTGCTAGGGTGGGGTCGTGCATTTCGCTCGAGACATCCTGCCAAAATTCCAGGAAATCGTACAAAAACAAACGAATTAGTCGAGACATCATCGAAATTCCTTCGCGCGGGGCGCTTTTCCGCGTCGCGGTCGGCTCTGCAAAACAAGCGTTTCGCTCGAGACATCCTCGGCAAACTCTGCGGAGCAAGCGTTTCGCTCGAGACATCCTCAACACACGAAAAAGTGGCCCGCACCCTGTGATTTATCGATCGGGATTTCAAAAACAAGCGTTTCGCTCGAGACATCCTCAAATTTTAATTCGCCGGCCTCCTTCGACCTCGTTATTTATCAGGGAAAAAATTCGCCGGCCTCCCTCAAGTTGGCACCGGGGGACAGGTTTACCTACTAAAAGAGAACCCTGGGCCCACGCCCTTTCCGGGAAAAAGACGAAGTGCACGCGCGCGCGTCGTCGCGCGCGCATGCCGGAACCCGTCAAAAACCCGGGCGTCGCAAGGATTTTTAAAAAAATGAATGCCCCGAAATCATTTGGCAACGCGAGTTGTCAAACATGTCGGCGCGCGCTCTGGCGAATTATGAAGAAAACCATGCGAGTTGTCCAGCATGCTCGCCACATGCGACCATGCGGGTCTCTCGCGCGCGTCGAAATCATTCGAACCGCCGTCGCGCTCTTGCTTTGGGGGAGGAGGGGGGGCACGACCCCTGTCGAATAACATGGCGCGGGCCCCTCGCGCCCGTCGGCCGCGCGCGCGCCGAAATACTTCGCGAACCTTCATCGCCGACGCGTGGGGGCGCCATCATCATCTCGTCGCGATTAGCATCGGCGGCCTCATTGGCCTTGCCGTCGCCATCGCCATCGCCATTGTCGTCGCAAGCACCGCCGCAATCAGCATCGCCTCCGCCGTCGTCGGCGTCGCCGCGACGCCGCGCCCGCCCGAGACTTCGACTCGCGCGGCAGTGCCCGCGCGCTGGCGCGGCCTGCGAGATGCGCCGGGACGTGCCCAGCGGTCAGCGCCACCGCGGCCGCGTCGGTCGCGCCAGACTAGCCGGCCGCTTTGCGCGCGAGCCTGCGCGCGCCAGCGCGGCCGCACCGACCCGCAAGCCAGCGCCGAGCAGACGTCGCAATCGCCGCCGCATCGGTTGCGCGATCAGCGGAGTTGGCAACTTCGAGTTCGGCAAAGCGAATTGCGCCACGCAGATTGCTCCACCCGATCATCTTCTGGGATTGTCAATCCCCCTGGGAAGCGCCCGCGCCCTCCGGGATTGTCGGTCCACCCTGGAAAGCGCAGCCCGCGCATTGGCCTGCCCCCGTCGCCAATTGCGAATGCGACGTCGCATCGCCCCAGCAAACCGACCACCCACCCCCCATCGTTCTCATCGAATGGACGCGCGCACGCTCGCTCGTCAAACAACCGTCGAATTGCCAAACCCTGGAGAAGAAAATCGACGAAGCGCGCGCGAGTCGTCGCGCGCGCGCCGAGATCCATCGAAACCCATCTATTTCGCGCGGAGTCCAAAATCCAGCGCCCCGAAAATATGTGATCTTGCTTTTTTCTGTGCAGATATCCGCGCGCGCTCGCGCAAACTCTTGAGCAACTAATTGGGTGTTCGACATTTTCATCGACTGCGACCAGGCGAGCCTCTCGCCCGAGCACGTCGAAATCATTCGAACGCCCTTGCGCGCGTGCGAAGAGAGCGCGACCTTCATCGAATAACGCCGCGCAGGCCACTCGTGCCCGTCGGCCGCGCGCACGTCGAAATACAACCAGACCCTCAGTCGCCGACGCGCGGGGGCCATCATCGTCATCGGCGCGATCAGCATCGGCCCCGCCATTGGCCTTGCCGCCGTCGCGATCATCGTCGGCACTGGCGTCGCAACTATCATCGTCGCGTCCGCAATTGTCGACGTCGCCCCGACGCCGCGCTCGCCCGCGTCACCGACTCACCCGGCGGTGCCCGCGCGTCCGCGAGGCCTGCAGGGCGCGCTGGGCAGTGCCCAGCGGTCATCGACACCGCGGCCGCGTCTGTCACGCCCAACAAGCTGGCCGCTCTGCGCGCGAGCCTGCGCGCGCTAACGCGGCCGCGGCGACGCGCAAGCCAGCGCCGAGCTTTCGCGCGCCAAGTTGCGGGTGGGCTGGGGGGGGGCGCGCGAGCCATGGAGTCGACAATTTCAAACTCGGCAGCGCGAGCGGCACCGCGTAGAATGCCCCGCGCACCTTGCCCTCACACAAATTGCACAACAGAGGTTGCGCCGATTAGATTGCGAAACCTACGTTCTCCTGCCCAAACAAGAACGAGGAACCACCGCCCCCCCGAGGGAAGGGTGATCCGCCCGCCCTGGGGACGCGCAGCGCAAGTGCGATTTTCCCCGATCGCTCTCAAACTACGAGCTCATGTAATCCAAGCCAGGCCGGCGTCGACTCGCACCGTCACCCCTTGCAAAAACTACGGCGCACGCTCGCCCGTTCATCGCGCATCAGCAATGTTCAAAAATTACTTGCAATAGAAAGAGAACGAAGTGCACGAGCGCGCGTCGTCGCGCGCGCATGCGCACATCTTCAAAAACCTAAAGATTCAAGAGGATTCTTTAAACCGAATGCCCTGAAAACGACAATTCGCGCGCGCTCTCGCGAACTCTTGAGACAACCGCTGGTTCCTCAACATGTCCATCAAATGCGAAAATGCGATCGAATGGGTTTCGCGCGCGCGTCGCAATCATTCCACGGCCCTCGCGCGAGTGCTGGGCGGAGGGGGGTGCGCGATCCCTGTCGAATAACACCTCGCGGGCCCCTCGCGCCCGTCGGCCTCGCGCGCGCGTCGAAAAACTTCCAAAACCTTCATCGCCGACGCGCGCGCGCCATCGTCGTCACCGGCACGGTTAGCATCGGCGGCCTCATTGGCCTTGCCGTCGTCATCGTCATCGTCGTCAGCAGCCCCACTACAATCACCATCGCGCCCGCCGCTGTCGACGTCGCCACGATGCCGCGCCCGCCCGAGCCATCGACTCGCACTGAATTGCCCGCGCGCCAGCGCGGCCTGCGAGACGCGCCGGGAAGCGCCCGGCGGCCAGCACCACCGCGGCCGCGGCGATCGCGCCAGACTAGCTGGCCGCTTTGCGAGCGAGCATGCGCGCGCTAGCGCGGCCGCAGCGAAGCGCCAGCCAGCGCCCAGCAGTCATCGCAATCGCCGCCGCATCCATTTTGCAAACCAAGTTGCGGGTGGGTGCGTGGGATGATTGCGCGAGCAGTGGAGATGACAGTTCACTGCTAATCAAAAATGATTGCACAGCAGAAATTGCACCACGAAGGTTGCACAACATCGATACTCTACCCACCCACCCGGAATTATCTATCACCCTTTTCGTATTGCAATTTACATATGGTTCTGCCCCATCGCCCATCCGAAATATGAATCCCACCAGCCCTCTGGGCGTAGGTGGTCTAGAGCAGATCCTCTTCCACCCCTCCCTCTTCCCCCTTGGGGAGGGGTTTACCCCTCCCCCTACCCCCTCCCCTGGACCTGGACGGGGGGGGCCGCGGGTAGTTAGAGCGTCCAAGATGGCCCAAGACGGCTCCAAGAGCGCCTCAGAGAACCCAAGATGAGCTCCAAGATGGCTCAAGATAGCGCAAGATCGCTCACGATGGCTCCTAAGATGGTTCCAAGAAGCCCAAAGACGGCCCCAAGATAACTCCAAGTGGCCAAACAGCTCCCCAAGGAGGCCCCGAAGAGGCCAAAATCGTCCCAAAACCTAAGGAAAATCAATGATTTTTGCTTTCTCGCCTTTTCGCTTCCGATGGCCATCCGAGGCCTGGAGATGGCTCCAAGATGGCCCAAGAGGGCCCCAAGAGAGCCCCAAAAGAGCCCCAAGACGGCCCCAAGAGCGCCCAAGAGCACTCCAAGAGCGTTCCAAGAGGGGTCCAAGAGGCGATTTTAGGGGCTTCCGAGGGGGGACGCTAATTAAACCCCCCCTCTTGTTTGATCGACTCCCTCCAAGATGGCCCCAAAAGCGCCCCGAAGGCTCCCCAGAGCGCCTCAAGAGGGTCCCAAGAGGCGCCCAAGATGCCCCAAGGCGCCCAAAAAGCCCTCCAAGAGGCCCTCAAAAGACCCCCAAGAAGCTCCTTCCCCTCCTCCTCCTCCTCCTCCGATTCTTCCTCCTTCTCCGTCCTCCTCCTCCTCCTCCTCCTCCTCCTCTTCCCCCTCCTCCTCCTCCTCCTCCTCCGACGACGACGACGACGACGACGACTCCTCTTCCATCCTCCCCCTCTCGGGGTCTGTGACAGCTTCCCCCGCCCTTTGTTATTCTGCATGCTCCCCGACTTCCCTGATCACCTCAACTCCCCTGAGCATCGTTTCTGGATGGGCTGGTGGGGATACGCGAAGCGTCAACAATTCATACTATCCCGGCCAGGCCAGTATCGACCCCCCACACACCATCTTTTGCAACAGATCCTTTGCGCGCACACTCGTTTATCAGAAATCATACATGTTCAAGAATCCCTTGCCAAAGAAATGAGACGAAATGCGCACGCGCGCGTCGTCGCGCGCGCATGCCGAAATCCGTCAAAAACCTATGGCTTCGGACGGATTTCAAAATCGAGCTTCCAAACAAAATGCAAAAACACATGGTTTCGGAACGCGGATGTTTAAACAAAAAGCTTACACGCGATCTCCTGCGGAATCTAAAGAAAACCATAGGCGTTTCAACATTTTCCCCACAACAAAAAACTACCAAACGGGCTTCGCGCGCGAGCATGTCGGAATCGTTCGGTCGCCCTTGCGCGCGTGCCGTCGCGAATCCTCTGCAAAAAATATGACGAAGCGCGCGTCGTCGCGCGCGCATGCCGATATCCTTCAAAAACCTCCTGTTTCGGAAAGATTTCAAAACCGAGTGCCCGAAAAACATACAAACACAATTGTTTCGCAACGCGATTTTCAACAAAAGCGTGCGCGCGCGCTCTTGCATCGTCGTCGTCGTCGTCGTCGCCGTCCTCCCTCCTCCCCCGTCGTCGTCGTCGTCGCCGTCGTCGTCCTCCGTCTTTCCTCGTCGTCGTCGCCGTCGTCCTCGTCCTCTTTGGCGTCCTCGCCGTTTCCGTCGTCGTTGTCGCCGTGGTAGTCCTTCCTCCTCCCTCGTCGTCGTCGTCGTCCGTCGTCGGCGTCTGGTCGTCGTCCCTCCTATTTCGTCGCCGTCGTCGTGGTCGTCGTCGTCGTCGTCTTCCCTCCTCCCTCGTCGTTGTCGTCGTCGGCGTCGCCGTCCTCCTTCCTTCTTCGTCGTTCGCGTCGTCGCCGTCCTCCCTCCTCCCTCGTCGTTATCGTCGTTGTCGCCGTCGTCGTCGCCCCTCCTCCCTCGTAGTCGACGTCGTCGGCGTCGGCGACGTCGTCGTCGTCGGCTTCGTCGTCGTCGTCGTCGGCGTCGTCGTCGTCGGCGTCGACGTCGTTGTCGGCGTCGTCGTCCTCGTCGTCGGCGTCGTCGTCGCCGTCGTCGTCGGCGTCGTCATCGTCGTCGTCGGCGTCGCTGTCGTCGTCGTCGACGGTGTCGCCTTCGTCGTAGTCGTCGTCGAAATCGTCGGAAACGTCGTCGGTGTCGTCGTAGGTCGTCGTCGGCGTAGTCGGCGTGGTCGTTGTCGTTGTCGCTGCCAAGTGTAATTTGGTACCCACCGTCACGGTCTTGAAAAGTCTTGCGACCAGGTTGCGGGTGGGAGGGTGGGATGTTTGCACGAGCAGTGGAGAAGACAGCTTCGATCGGGGAGACGTAAGACCTGGGTACGGGGGACTCGGGTTGGCCTGACGGGGGCCGTCATGAAAATGACGAGACCCAGTCTGAAATTTGACGCGGGCTCCCGCTGCAAACGTCCCACGTAAAATGGACCGTCAAAATCCAGGACGCGCTCGTCAAAACAACTTCGGCTAACCCGAGTCCCGGCTTACTCGAGTCTTACGTTTCTCCGATTCAAGACAGTCAAAGTGGACTCTCCTTATATATATATATAGAAATTAAAAACTCTACCCCCCGAGTTAATGGTACGTCTTTTCGTATTGCAAAATACAGATGACTCTGCCCCATCGTCCATCCGGAATATGAACTCGTACTATCCCAGCCAGGCCGGTATCGACCCCCCCGCCATCCTCTGCAACAACTACTATGCGCGCGCACTCGTTTATCAAAAACCATAAGTTGTCAAGAATACCATGCAAAAACACACGCGCACACAGAAAGTCACCACGCACGCGTCGATGTCAAAACCGTACCAACCACACTGTGTTTGCAAGCAGTTCAGCATAACAACCTAAAACCCAAGGGGTTTGCAACAAAAACGTTGCAACTTTCCTGTCCGCGCGCTCATGTTTTTTTTTTTTTTTTTTTTTTTTTTTTTTTTTTTTTTTTTTTTTTTTAAAAAAAAAAAAAAAAAAAAAAAAAAAAAAAAAAAAAAAAAAAAAAAAAAAAAAAAAAAAACTTATGAATTCGGCCGAATCCAGCGATTTCATGTCACCGCGCGGTGCACCCGCGATACTCCTGTCATGCGCCGAGGGCGCGAATCCCTTCCAAAAACAACCACGCGGGCCACATGCGCGCACCACCGCGCGCGCATGATCAGTCTGACGGATTTGTTGAACTCCCGCGCGCGCAGATGTCCTTTTCCACCTTGTCAGCATCACCGCGATCACCTGCCTCGCCGGCGTGATCGGCATCGGCGCCGTCACTGGCCGTGCCGTCGTCGCTGTCAGCATCGTCGCCAACATCGCTACTACCATCATCATCATCATCATCATCAACATCATCATCATCATCATCAGCATCATCATCATCATCATCATCATCATCATCATCATCATCATCATCATCGTGTCTACAATTATCGACGTTGCCATGATACCGCGCCCGACCAAGTCGCCGACTCGCACTCAAGTGCCCGCTGGGATGTGCCGAGCGGTCAGCACCACCCCGGCCGCGTCGGTCGCGCCAAACTACCTGGCCGCTGCGCGCGAATGCATGCGCGGGCTGGCGCGGCCGCAGGGATGCACCAACCAGCGCCAAGCACTGATCGCAATCGCCGCCGCATGAGGTCAGCAAACCAAGTTGCGGGCGGGTGGGTGGGATGTTTGCGCGAGCAGTGGAGCGGGCAACTCACTGCGAACAGAAATTAATGGCACCATATATATATTCCTGTCTAAAAAAACAACAGGTTCTACCACCCTCCCCCCCCCTGGGGTTAACGATCCCCTGGGAACCGATGCGAAATACATAGGACTCTGACCCAATGTCCATCACACCAATGAATTCATGCTATTCCCAGCCAAACCAGTATCGACCCCCCCCGCCATCCTTTGAACAAAAACACTATGCGCGCACACCCGCTTACCAAAAATCATAAGTTGTCAAGAACCCCTTGCAAACAAATGAAAAGAAGTGCACACGCGCGCGTCGTCGCGCGCGCATGCAAGAATCTTTCAACAAACTTCGGTATCTGAAGGATTTCAAAATCTAGTTTCCAAAAAAACCTACAAACACACAGGGTTTCGCAACACTGTTTGTATTATTAATTATCTTAATACAGAAAAAGTGCGCGAGCTTTTGCGAAATCTTAAGAACACCATAGGTATTCAATAATATCAAACAATACTACCAACAGGGCTTCGCGCGCGCATGTCGAAATCCTTCGAACGCCCTTGTGCGCGTGCCGTCGCGAGAATCCCCCGCAAAAAAACGGACGACGTGCACGCGCGCGCGTCGTCGCGCGCGCATGCCGACATCCTTCAAAAACCTTCGGTGTCGGAAGGGTTTCAAAATCGAGTGCCCCAAAGAACATGAGAAAAATACGGGGCTTCGCAACACGGATGTTCAACAAAAGCGTGCGCGCGCTCTTGCGTCATCGTCGTCGTCGCCCTCCCTCCTCCCTCGTCGTCGTCGTCGTCGCCGTCGTCGTCCTGTCTTTCCTGGTCGTCGTCGTCGTCGTCGTCCTCTTTGGCTTCGTCGTCGTTTCCGTCGTCGTTGTCGCCGTGGTCGTCCTTCCTCCTCCCTCGTCGTCGTCGTCGTCGTCGTCCGTGGTCGGCGTCTCGTCGTCGTCCCTCCTTCTTCGTCGCCGTCGTCGTCGTCGTCGTCTTCCCTCCTCCATCGTCGTTGTCGTAGTCGGCGTCGCCGTCCTCCCTCCTTCTTCGTCGTTCGAGTCGTCGCCGTCCTCCCTCCTCCCTCGTCGTTGTCGTCGTTGTCGTTGTCGGCGTCCTCCCCCCTCCCTCGTCGTCGTCGTCTTCCTTGGCGACGTCGTCGTCGTCGTCGTCTTCGTCGTCGGCGTCGTCGTCGTCGTCGGAGTCGTCGTTGTCGTTGTCATCGTCGTCGTCGGCGTCCGCGTCGGCGTCGTCGTTGTCGGTGTCGTCGTCGTCGTCGTCGTCGTCGAAGTCGTTGGTGACGTCGTCGGTATCGTCGTAGTCGTTGTCGGCGGCGTCATCGTCGTCGACGTCGTTGTCGCTGTCGTCGTCGGTGTCGCTGCCAAATGCAATTTGGTAGCTACCGTCACGGTCCTAAGAGGTCTTGCGACCTAGTTGCGGGTGAGAGGGTGGGATATTTCCACGAAACGTGGACAGGACAGCCTCAAGTTGAGCAAGTGATTGATTGCACGCCAGAGATCGCACCGCATAGATTGTACCCTATAGATTGACTGACCTGACTTGCACCACACGAAACGAACCACATGTTTTGCACCACGCAGATTGCGCGCCGCAGATTGCATCAACAACATTGCACCATGTGTATTGCAACATAAAAGTTGCACAGAGTAAATTGCGCATCCTATGATTCAACACATATGCTGCAAAACTTAAGCTACACCACACGGGTTGCACCACATAGCTTAGTCTACATATGGTACATTCCCTAGCAAGGATGTATACACTCACCCCCCACCCTCCTCCCGGCCTGGGTTTATCGCTCCGCCATGGGGCACAGAAATTTGCAGACGATTCTGCCCCATCGCACTTCAAAACATATAAACTCAGACAATCCCAGGGAACTCCGTCTTATCCACACCCCCCACCTCATCCTTGGCAAATAAGCTGCGCGCGCACCAGTTCCCTTACAGAACATTGAACACGCGCGCGGCGTCGCCGGCGTAAGGATTTGAAGATCGAGGCGCCTGAAAACAAATAAAGCACATGGCTTCACAACGTTCGCATTCTAAGAAATCGGCGCGCTCTGACGAATTCTTCAAACAAGTATCAGTGTTTGGACGTGTTCGTCACATGAAACCACGCGGGCTTTTCCGAACGCGCATGTCGAAATCATTCGAACGCCCTCCGTGCTGGGGGCGCACGATCACTGTCAAATCGAACAATGCGGGCCGCTCGTGCGCGTCGGCCGCGCGCGCATGTCGAAATCCTTCCAAAACCTTCATCGCCGACACGCGCACACCATCATATGACTGGCATCGGCGCTGTCATTGGCTTTGCCGTCGTCGTTGTCATCATCATCGTCATTGTCGTGCTCACCGTTGTCGACGTCACCATGATACCATGCCCGCCCGAGTCACCGACGCGCAATGCAGCGCCCGCGCGCCAGCGCGGCCTGCGAGACGCGCTGGGAAGCACCCGGCAAAAACGGCGCCACCGCGGCCGCGGCGGTGGCACCAAACTAGCTGGCCGCTCTGCGCGCGAGCCTGCGCGCGCTAGCGCGGCCGCAGCGAGGCGCCAGCTAGCGCCAATCAGTCATCGCAATTGCCGCCGCATGGGTTTTGCAAAACAACTTGCGGATGGGTGGGTGGGATGATTGCGCGACCAGTGGAGTTGACAACATCAAGCTCTGGATGGTGGCTTGCACCACATCGATCGCCCCACGAGGCAAGTTCAAGAAACCCCGAACCCAAAAATGGTGTCATCTCTTGGAGGGCAACTTTTATCTGCTGGCGGAGGCGCCCTCGTTTTACTTCCGCCAGCGTCCGCGGCCCTTCCCCTGCCTTCCGCCGAGGAAGAGATGCCAACCCCGCCAATCCTCGAAGCCGAGGCCCTTTTCTGGAACGTCTCACATAGATGGCACCACATCGATTGCTAGAAGCACACTCTTGAGGCCCACGATGGCTAACATATTCTACCCTTTCTCGAGGCCCAAAGAAGCGCTCCCAGAGCCATGCGAAGGAGAAACGCAAGAGAACCAGAAACCTTGAAAACAAGCGGCTTTGACATGTTGGCTGCCTGGAGACTTTCTTGGTACCTCTTGGAGCGTCTCTTGAGGCATCTTGAAATATCCTGGGGCCGTCCTGGAGGTTTCCAGATCGTCTCAGGACATCCTTGGCCGTCCAGGCGGCGTCTGGGCATCCTCCTGGACAACTTTGGAAAGCTCTGGATGCCGAAATAGCCGCCTGGAACCCCAATAACGGGTCCCGGACTCCTGGGGGGGTAAATGTGACCCCCGAGGGGATCGTGGAGAGGCACGTCACAGAACACACCCCATCCAAAGGCTCTACAGTCTGACCTAGGCCAGAAGAACATCCCTCAAGAACACGAGCATCCAAAGGTACCCTCCCCAGGACGCACAAGAGAATCCAGCAAGCACGAAGAACACGAGGGTACCCTCCCCGAGCCGACATCGATCTTGTACCTCGGGCCGGCTGCAAGACACCTGTTGTCTAAGTGTCCTCAGATGTTCTGCGAGTTCGTCATGACCTACAAGTTTCACACATCTCTTCCACCCGCCTCAGAACATCTAGGCATTCAGATATGCAGTGCCCGTCGATCGCCCGCCTGACCCTCGGCAGGCAGAGAGAACGCAGGGGAGAGAACGCGGGAGAGAGGGCCGACAAATGCGATGGGAGCGGCACGCTCCCTCAGTGTCTTGTCTGCTTGTCGAGGGTGTTCTCGAAGAGCTCTAGCACAACGTCAGCGTCCCCCTTATTGGTAAAGTGCGTATGCTGGAAAGCCGACCGGAAGCCGTCTACCGTGTTAGCCCGCTTGCTCTTCACCTCTTCCGCGAGGAGTGCGACGGGTTCGGCGATCTCGGCGTTGCAGATGTTGCCGAAGCTCAGCGCCAGGCAGAATTCCAAGAAGCACCATCCACGCTTGATGTACTCCCTGCCCGCCTCGACGCTGCTGTCCATGGGGAGGACGATCACCCTGATGCTGCCAGTACTGTACACCTTGACGACGGGCAGAGGGGGGGAGGGGGAGAAGTGAAGGCTTCTCATAGGGAGGCTGCTTCTTAGAATGCGCGGGCCTTACATCTAGTAGAAAGAAGGCCCGCGCCTCCTATGAAGCAGGGGTGCTTCTAAGAAGCCCTCCCCCCTCCCCCTCTCCCTACCCCCGTCCCCAGACCCCCGACGTCGCGATTCTTGTTCACAACGTTGACCCCCCGAGGCTTGGACCCCTTCACAAGGATCGGTTCTTCATCCTGGGTCGTCTGTTGACGGTCCCGAGGTCCGGTAAACGCCCCTGGAGGCCGAAAGTGACGAAAAACGTCCCATTGTGATTTGTTCACAACGCAAGGGGGTCTGGGCCTGCGCGTGACCGAACGCTAGGGAAGCAAACTCTACACACCGACGCTTTTTCCGGCCCTGCGCTGACACTTGCAAATGAAAGCGGATCCTGGTGTAGACGGGATCGTGGTGTAGACATGTTTCGTTGTTTCCCCGGGACAACGGGGGGAACAAATACACCACATCGCCCCGACGTCGCCCCCGCCCCTCATAAAGTCCTGGGATTGGGGAGCAGCCCGCCAGTGGTACCAATTAAATCATGTTGGACGGGGATATTAAAAAGGGTGAAGGGGGGGTCGACTTTCTTATCGCCCGCACGGGGTGATTAGAAAAAGAGAAAACGCCATAAACATAAATTTGTGGCGCTCCACACGGATTTCTTGGATCTGCGCTGGGCCCCCTCCTTGTCGCGCGGAGTGCGCCAGGGGCGGCGCCGAAGGCGCCGCCAGGGAGGGGGCCCAGCACAGATCCAAAACAAAAGTCTATGTTTATGGCGTTTTTTCTTCTTCGATGTATATGTTCCAGTTTCCGACTCAGACATGCGACGTCTGATTTTTTTAATACGGGGCCCCTGGAAGTCCAAACCCTTTCCGCGGGATCCGCTTCTCATCCTGAATGATTGTTTGACGGCCCCGAGGCCCGGCGAGGGCTCCCCGAGGCCGAGAACTGGCAAAAACCTCCCGTCCTGACTTTTGTTACGACGCGATCATGTCAGGGGAACCTGCTCCATCGCCGAGAGGGCCCTCTTGAAGAGCCGCTCCTCCGCCGCCGTGCGCACCGCAGGGTGGCACCCCGGGTCGGGGCATGGCCTGCCCGCGCGCTCCAGCTGCCGCAGCTCCGGGTGGGCCTGTGGCAGGGGGCCCAGGGGCACACGGAGAAGCAGGCGCGAACTGGCGGCGAGCGAGGGGGGGAAAGTGCGAAGGAGAAGCGATGGGGGGGGAGTTTCGGGTTCGAGGCTCGAGGTGTTCCGGCGTCTTCGTCGGTTCCCGGCAGTTTTCCAGCCTCGGGATGCGCTCCAGCGGCTGGGCCTCGCCGAGGGCGTTCCAGGGGTGCCCGGATCGTCCCGAACGGCCGCTGGAGACCCGAGTTATGACCCCAAAACCACGTTCGGCGGCGCGGCCAGGGGGAAGTGAGAAGGAGAAGGCCTTTTCGGAAGGCGGCGGGGCTTCTCAGAAGCCCTCGCGCCTCCTGAGAAGCTCTTTCTGTGTTTTCGGGGAAGGCTTTGAAAACGTCTCAGAAGGCTGGGGGACTTCCGAGCCTTCTGAGGAGGCCCGCCCCTTCTCACTTCCCCCCTTCGCTCGCCGCCGACACAAGGCCCCAGAATTCACTCAATTGGTCCATGCTGGGAACCATCAAAAAATTGCACAAACTGTAACTGATGGCGCTCCGCGCGGATCTCTTGCATCTGCGCTGGACCCCCTCCCTGGCGCGCGGAGCGCGCCACGGGCGGCGCCGGAGGCGGCGCTGGGGGGCCCAGGCGCCGATCCAAGAAATCCGCGCGGAGCGCCGAAAGTTTATGTTTATGCTACGTTTTCTTCTTCGAATATTTTCTAGGTTTGTGTCTTCCCCCCACTTCCCATATTTTCCCATATGAGTCTGCGTGTGTGTGTGTGTGTTCTTCCCCTCATGAGCCTTGTCGTTTTGCGGCAGGCTCATAAAGTCCACGAACACGGCGTCGGCGTCGGAGGCGCCCAGTAGGTTCAGCTGCCGGACCAGCTCCTGAAGCTTGACACCCTCTGGGTCGGGGTGCTCCCTCGACAGCCACGGGTGCGAGAGAACGAACCTGTCCTTGGGCATATCCCTGGAGAGCGGGAAGCCGGCGCTTCCACAGATCGCCTCGTGCGGCGGCACCTCCTGGCACCGCGTCATGACGCGCCCTTCCGCGGCCAGGCGCCGCAGATAGCGGCAGCGCACCCACTTCACCTGCGCGTGCTCCAGGTACGCCAGGAACTCCTCGTAGAACTCCTGTAGCTGGTCGGAGCTGTAGGAGTTGATCGCCTCGAACGAGTCCTGCGCCAGGCGCTGCAGCCACGGCGGCCCGACCAGCCCCGAGAAGAGCGCGACGCAGAGGCAGTCGAACAGCGCGTCCACGCACGTGGCCCAGTTGAACCAACCAGCCTTTTTCTCAGCAAGGGTGACAGCCCACATGAGGAACGTGCTGCTGAACGAGAGTGCCTTGATGGGCCTGTTTTCCATCACCACCACCATAACTTGGAGGGGGAGGGGGTCCTCCTCCTCCTCCACCTCCTCCTCCTCCTTGTCCTCCTCGTCCTCCTCCTCCTCCTCCTCCTCGTCCTCCACCTCCTTCCCCCCTCCAACTTACGGTGGTGGTGGTGGAAAACAAGCCCATCACGCCTGGCACGCCGCGGTTAGGCCCGCGAACAGTGCTGCCTTCCTCTGCAGGGCGCTGCCAAACCTCCAGGCGCGCGCCGCGCCCGCGAGCAGGCCCCAAAGGCCGGCGCCGCACGAGACCGGGTACGACACGAGCGCGACCAGGCCCGGGAAAAACGCCGCGACTGCAAACAGATCCTTCGGCGGCGAGGGGGGGGTGGAGGTGAGAAGGAGGAGGCCTTCTCGGGAGGTTCGGGCGTCCCCCGGCCTTCCGAGCAGTTGTCTGAGCCCTCCCCGCAGACGCTGGAAGCTCCTCGGAAGGCCGGGAGCGCTTCTGAGGAGCCCGCCGCCTTCCGAGGAGGCCTTCCCCTTCTCGCTTCCCCCCCCCCCCTCGCTCGCCGCCGAGTCCTCCTCCCAGCGCCACAGAACCATGCAGAGAACGTGGAGAGAGAACAGCAGCGCCACGGCGACGACGCCCGCGAGGCTGGCCGCCGCGCACGCGCGCACCAACCGCGCCAGGCGCGGCCTGCGCAGCTCCCGGAGCTTGTGCATGACCTGGGGTTGGGTCGGGCACGTCCCCCTACAGGCGGATTCGGGACGAAACATAAAACAAATGCCCCAAACGTGCTCAAACATATCCAAAAATAGTGATAACAAAAAATCGTTCCCGGACGATTGTCTTACTACTTTGTGGATGTTCCTCCCGTAGAGGGACAAGCCCGACTTACACGTCGTTCAGTTCTAATCGAGCCCATTTCTGATTCTGCTCGTTCCTATTTCTTCCTGGCCCCCTAGTGGCCAGGAAGAGGCCCAGGAAATAAACAGTGTCTAAAAACTCGGAGGTCCGCGCGGATTTCTCGTATCGGCGCTGGCGACCCCTGGCGGCGCCTCTGACGCCGCTCACGGCGCGCTCCGCGCGCCAGGGAGGGGGGTCCAACGTTAAGTCGGGCCTGTCCCTCTGCAGGGGGGATATTCAAAAACAGTCAAACAAATAATCAGGGGACGATTTTTTGACTATGTTTGACCATTTTGGAAAATTGTTTGACTACTTTCGCTTAATATCCCCGTGTAGGGGGACAGGCCCACCTAAGTCCAACGCCGATCCGAGAAATCCGCGCGGAGCTGCGAGTTTTCATGTTTATGTCAGTGTTTGTTTCCCTATGACCAGGAGCTGCGAGACGCCCTTCGCGGCGACCAACAGCACAAACCCGCCGCCGAGCCTCTGGGCGTTGGCGTGGGCGTGCCCTCCGGCGAGGACGGGGCCCCAGGCATGATCGCGTCGTAGAAAGATCAGGACGGGCGGTTTTTTGGCCGCTTTCGGCCTCGGGGGGCTCTCGCCGGGCCTCGGGACCGTTAAAAAACGACTCAGGATGAAAAACCGGTCCGGGGAAAGAATCGAGCCTTCCAGGGACCTCGTGTATGGAAAAAATCCGGACGTCGCACGTCTGGGGCTAGGACGAGGACAAACCTGATCGGACAAGAACGGGAAGCGCCGATTCTGTTCATTGGGCTCGGGGGACAGGAAGAAAAGGTTGAGGGAGACGACAAGGCGATGGATGTCGAGGATAGCAGCGTTGATGGCGGGGAGGGCAGCGAGGGGGGCAGAAGGAGAACGAGCAGGAAGACAAGCGCGAGCTGGGATCAGGATGAGCCCGCTCCAGAGAGTTTCCGGAACGCTCCGAGGAGGCCGCGGCACCTGATACACCCTCCAGGGCCGCCGGATCTCAGAAATTCTCGACTCCCAGACCCCCGGCGTCGTGATTTTTCCGCAGCGTCGACCCAGAGAGGTACAGACCCCTTCCCCGGGACCGGTTTCTCATCCTGAGTCGTTTGCTGACGGCCCCGAGGCCCAGTAAGGGCCCCCGGGGGCAGAAAGCAGCGAAAAACCTCCCGTCGTGTTTTGTTCCCCAATGCGAGGGGGTCTGGGTTCATCCTCACCCGAATTAATCCTCGTCCTGGCTTCGTCTTACAAGTCTTGTGCCTCATCCCTGGAGGCGCAGTCCCCAGTCCTGAAGAGTCTTTACAGGGGCCCAGAACCCGAATGCCGAAAAATCCACCGGTGCTTCCCGCGTGCCCCCTGGGCTCCCCCGCCTCGTCGCGTGACTTCTTTGGGGCCCCAGAGGACCATACGACGGGCCAAGAGGGCTCCAAGAGGCCCACCACGCCGGTCTAAGAGGGCCCCGAGTCGCCGGACGATATCGCTCCAAGACGCTCAAGATGGCCCCCAGGCGGCCCAAGAGGCCTCCAAGACGCCCCAAGAAACCTCTAAGAGGCTTCCCGAGAGGCCAACAGCATTGATTGTCCTTTGGCTTTTGCATGTTGTTGGTGTTCTCGTTTCGGCTTCTCGACGCTCCCAGACGGCCCTAAGGGCCTCCAAGACCGCCCCAAGACGGCCCAAGCTAAGAGAGCTTCAAAACGGCTAAACATGGCCCCAAGACGGCCCAAGAGGCGCCCAAAACGGCCCCAGAGGGTCCCAAGGCGGCCCCAAAAGGAGCCCAATAGAGGGAGCACGAACTGAAAATCCGAGGCTTACGCCCCAAAAGGCCCCCAGGATGCCCCAAGAGGCGGCCAGAAGGCCCCAAGAGGTCGCCAAGAGGCCCCCAAGAGGCCCAAAAGAGGCCGAAAAGAGGCCCCAGAGGGCCCCCAAACGGCCCCCAGACTGCCTCCAAGAGGCCCCCGAGAGCCTCCCACGAGATCCCAACGAACATCCAGTAGGCTTCGTACCCACAACCCACGCACCGTGGCGGGATCCCAAACATGCGACGTCTTGATGGTTTTAATACGCGGTCCCTGGAAGTCACGACCCTTTCCCCGGGACCGGTTATTCGTCCTGCGTCGTTTTTTGACGGCCCCGAGGCCTGGCAGGGGCTCCCGGAAGCTGAAAATATTGAAAAACCGCGCATCTGATGTTTTCCCGAGTGCGAGGGGGTCTTGGAACCCAGGCACGGTGGCGGGATGGGCCGAAGGCCGCAAGATCCGCCGCCCCCTGCTTGCAGGGGTGCACGGCGTGCTGGACGATTCAGATTTTGGTTTTGGTTCTTTTTCTAAAAGAACTCCCCAGTGGGCTTCGGCCCGTCCCGCCGGCCACCCGTAATTTTCCCAAAATCCGTCTGTCAATGCCTTTGTTGCCCCAACTTGGCCCAAGATGGCCTCCAAGACGGCCAAGATGGCCCAAGATGGCCTCCAAGATGCCTCCCAGACGGCCAAGATGGCCTCCAAGACGGGTAAGATGGCTCCAAGATGCCTCCAAGACGGCCCAAGATGCCCTCCAAGACGGCCAAGATGGCCCCAAGATGCCTCCAAGATGGCCCAAGAGGCCTCCAAGACGTTCTCCAGGAGAGCCCGAAGAGGCCAAAATCATTGGTTTTCCTTAGGTTTTTGAAGGTTTTTTGCGTTTTCTTCTTTTCGGCCTTCCGACGGCCCAAGAGGCCCCCAAGATCGCCCAAGAGGCCTCCAAGAAGGCCCTATGACGGCCCAAGGGCCCCCCAAGACGGCCCCAAGAGCGCCCCAAGACGGCCCAAGAGGCCTCCAAGACGCCCAACATGGCCTCCAAGACGGCCCTGAAGCGCCCCAAGAGGGCCCCAAGACGGCCCAGAGAGGCCCCCAAGACGGCTCCAGACGGCGTCAGACGGACCAGGAACGCCCTAAGACGGCCAAAGAGACCCCCAGGAAGCCCCCAAAGGCCCCCAAGAGGCCCAAGGAGGCCCCCAAGATGCCTCCAAGAGGCCTCGAAGAGGCCCCCAAGAAGCCCCCAACAGACCCCAAGGGTGCCCCAAGAGACTCCTAACAACCCTCATCCTCCTACTCTATTTCTTCCTCTTCCTCTTCCTGTTCATAATCATTCTCTCCCATGTGTTCCCCGAAAGCTTTCCAAACCGACTCGGGGAACTCATGGTCCGATAGCTTGGCCAAGCTCTAGTCCAACTTTCGGCCACATCGGCGTTTCCAAAAAGGCAGGGGGCGGCGGTGATTCGCCGTAGGCGTCTTCGATCCGCCGCCCCCTGTGGTCTTGCCACAGGGGTGCACGGCGTGCTGGATGTTTCAGGTTTTGGTTTTGGTTCTTTTTCTAAAAGAACTCCCCAGTGGGCTTCGGCCCGTCCCGCCGGCCACCCGCAAGTTTCCGAAAATCCATCTGTCAATGCCTTTGTTGCCCCAACTTGGCCCAAGATGGCCTCCAAGACGGCCAAGATGGCCCAAGATGGCCTCCAAGATGCTTCCAAGACGGCCAAGATGGCCTCCAAGACGGGTAAGATGGCTCCAAGATGCACCCAAGACGGCCCAAGATGGCCTCAAGATGGTCTAAGACGGCCCAAAAGGCCCGCAAAAGGCCTCCAAGACGGCCCAAGAGCCCTCCAAGACGCCCTCCAGGAAGGCCCGAATAGGTTAAAATCATTGATTTTCCTTAGGTTTTTGAAGGATTTTGGCATGTTCTTCTTTTCAGCTCTCCGACGGCCCAAGACGGCCCAAGAGGTCCCCAACATCGCCCCAACAGCACCCAAGAGGCCTCCAAGATGGCCCCATGACGGCCCAAGAGGCCCCCAAGAAGGCCCCAAGAGGGCCTCAAGACGGCCCAAGAGGCCTCCAAGACGCCCAAGATGGCCTCCAAGACGGCCAAGATGGCCCAAGATGGCCTCCAAGATGCCTCCAAGACGGCCAAGATGGCCTCCAAGACGGGTAAGATGGCTCCAAGATGCACCCAAGACGGTCCAAGATGGCCTCAAGATGGTCTAAGACGGCCCAAAAGGCCGGCAAAAGGCCTCCAAGACGGCCCAAGAGCCCTCCAAGACGCCCTCCAGGAAGGCCCGAATAGGTTAAAATCATTGATTTTCCTAAGGTTTTTGAAGGATTTTGGCATGTTCTTCTTTTCAGCTCTCCGACGGCCCCAGACGGCCCATGAGGTCCCCAACATCGCCCCAACAGCACCCAAGAGGCCTCCAAGATGGCCCCATGACGGCCCAAGAGGCCCCCAAGAAGGCCCCAAGAGGGCCTCAAGACGGCCCAAGAGGCCTCCAAGACGCCCAAGATGGCCTCCAAGACGGCCCAAGAGCCCTCCAAGACGCTTCCAAGACCGCACATGTGGCCCAATATAAACCCAGAGTAGCCAAAAACTGCACTCAAGAGACCTCCTCCTCCATTCCCCCCCTTCCTATCTCTCCTCTCCTCCCCGTCCTCCCCCACGTGTTCCCCGAAGGCTGTAAAGACCGATTCGGGGAACATATGGCCCAATAACTTGGCAGACCTCTGGCCACAGCAGTCGGCCGCATCGGCGCTTCCGAAAGGGCAGGGGGCGGCGGTGATTCGCCGTAGGCGTCTTCGATCCGCCGCCCCCTTTTGATTTATCAAAGGGGTGCCTGGCGTGCCAAACTTTATGGCTTTTGGTTTTGGTTCTTTTTCAACAAAAAACTCCCCCTGGGGCTTCGGCCCGTCCCGCCGGCCACCCGGAAAATCCCCAAAACGCGTCCGTCGTGCCTCTGTTTCCTCCAGTTGGCCCAAGATGGCGTCCAAGACGGCCAAGATGGCCCAGGATGGTCTCCAAGACGTCTCAAAGACGGCCCAAGATGGCCTCCAAGACAACTAAGATGGCCCCAAGATGCCTCCAAGACGGCCCAAGATGGCCTCAAGATGGTCTACGACGGCCCAACAGGCCCGCAAGAGGCCTCCAAGACGGCCCAAGAGCCCTCCAAGACGTCCTCCAGAAGGCCCGAAAGGGCCAGAATCATTGATTGTCCTTAGGTTTTTGAAGGATTTTGGCATTTGCGCCTTTTCGGCTTTCCGACGGCCCAAGACGACCCAAGAGGGCCCAATGACGGCCCAAGAGGGCCCTATGATGGCCCAAGTGCCCTCCAAGACGGCCCCAAGAGGGCCCCAAGACGGCCCAAGAGGCCTCCAAGACGCCCAAGATGGCCTCCAAGACGGCCACGATGGCCTCCAAGACGGCCCCGAAGCGCCCCAAGAAGGCCCCAAGTCGGCCCAGAAAGGTCCCCAAGACGGCTCCCGACGGCGTCAGACGGGCCAGGAACCCACCAAGATGGCCGAAGTTGGCTCGAGGCTGGCCCACGACGGCCCAAGAGGCCCCCAAGAGGGCCTCCAGGAAGGCCAGAACAGGCCCAAAACATTGATTTTCCTAAGGTTTGACGGATTTTGAGATTTGCTTTTTTTCGGCCTTCCGACGGCCCGAGACGGCCCAAGAGCCCCCGAAGATTGCCGAAAGATCGCCCAAGAGGCCTCCAAGATGGCCCCAGAACGGCCCAAGAGGGCCCCAGGACGGCCCCAACATGCCCCCAAGACGGCACAGGAAGCCTTTACGACGCCCAAGATGGGCCTCCAAGACGGCCCTGGAGCAGTCCAAGAAGGCCCCAAGTCGGCCCATAGAGGCTCCCCAAACGGCTTCCGACGGCGTCAGACGGACCAGGAGCCCACCAAGACGGCCGAACATGGCCCTAAGATGGCCCAAGACGGCCCAAGAGGCCTCCAAGAGGGCCTCCAGGAAGGCCCGAAAAGGCCCAAATCATTGGTTTCCCATGGGTTTTTGAAGGACTGTGGTATTTGCTTTTTTCTGCCTTCCGACGGCCCGAGACGGCCCAAGTGCCCCCAAAGATCGCCCAAGAGGCCCAAGACACGGCCCCAAGAGGCCCCCAAGACGGCCCAAGAGGTCTCCAAGACGCAAGACAACCCAAGAGCCCTCCAAGACGTCCTCCAAGAAGGCCCGACAAGGTCAAAATGGCCTCCAGACGGCCAAGATGACCTTCAAGATGCCCACGTGTTCCCCGAAGGCTTTCCAAACCGATTCGGGGAACACATGGTCCGATAGCTTGGCAGGTCTGGCCTCAACGTTCGGCCACATAGGCGCTTCCAAAGAGGCAGGGGGCGGTGGTGATTCGCCGTAGGCGTCTTCGATCCGCCGCCAGCTTTTGATTTATTAAAGGGGTGCCCGGCGTGCCAAATTATATGGTTTTGGTTTTGGTTCTTTTTCCAAAAGAACTCCCTCTGGGGCTTCGGCCCGTCCCGCCAGGGTCCCGGGAGATTCCCGAAAATCCGTCCGTCAATGCCTTTGTTGCCCCAAGTTGGCCCAAGATGGTCTCCCAGACCGCCAAGATGGCCCAAGATGGCCTCCAAGATGCCTGCAAGACGGCCAAGATGGTCTCCAAGACGTCTAAGATGGCTCCAAGATGCGCCCAAGACTGCCAAAGATGGCCTCAAGATGGTCTACGACGGCCCAAAAGGCCCGCCAGAGGCCTCCAAGACGGCCCAAGAGCCATCCAAGACGTCCTCCAGGAAAGCCCGAAAGGGCCAAAATCATTGATTTTCCTTAGGTTTTTGCTGGATTTTGGCATTTGCGCCTTTTCGGCATTCTGACTGCCCAAGACGACCCAAGAGGCTCCCAAGATCGCCCCAAGATCGCCCAAGAGGCCTCCAAGATGGCCCCATGACGGCCCAAGACGCCCCCAAGACGGCCACAAGAGGGCCCCAAGATGGGCCAAGAGGCCTCCAAGACGCCCAAGATGGCCTCCAAGACGGCCAAGATGGCCTCCAAGACGACCCCGAAGCGCCCCAAGAGGGCCCCAAGTCGGCCCAGAAAGGCCCTCAAGACGGCTCCCGACGGCGTCGGACGTGCCAGGAACCCACCAAGATGGCCGAAGTTGGCTCGAAGCTGGCCCAAGACGGCCCAAGAGGCCCCCAAGAGGGCCTCCAGGAAGGCCAGAAGAGGCCAAAATCCTCGATTTGCCTTAGGTTTTTGACGGATTGTGGCATTTGCTTTTTGTTCTGCCTTCCGACGGCCCGAGACGGCCCAAGAGCCCCCAAAGATCGCCGAAAGACAGCCCTAGAGGCCTCCAAGATGGCCCCAGAACGGCCCAAGAGGGCCCCAAGGGGGCCCCCAAGACGGCACAGGAGGCCTTTACGACGCCCAAGATGGGCCTCCAAGACGGCC
The DNA here is from genome assembly GCA_963575745.1 of Prorocentrum cordatum. Taxonomy (NCBI): domain Eukaryota; class Dinophyceae; order Prorocentrales; family Prorocentraceae; genus Prorocentrum; species Prorocentrum cordatum. The sequence goes on along the minus strand of CAUYUJ010020312.1, from coordinate 1,848 downwards.
CTGGAGCATTCCAAGAGGGCCCCAAGTCGGCCCATAGAGGCCCCCAAACGGCTTCCGACGGCGTCAGACGGACCAGGAGCCCACCAAGACGGCCGAACATGGCCCTAAGATGGCCCAAGACGGCCCAAGAGGCCTCCAAGAGGGCCTCCAGGAAGGCCCGAAAAGGCCAAAATCATTGATTTCCCATGGGTTTTTGAAGGATTGTGGCATTTGCTTTTTTCTGCCTTCCGACGGCCCGAGACGGCCCAACTGCCCCAAAGATCGCCCAAGAGGCCCAAGACACGGCCCCAAGAGGCCCTCAAGACGGCCCAAGAGGTCTCCAAGACGCTCAAGATGGCCTCCAAGACGGCCCAAGAGCCCTCCAAGACGTCCTCCAAGAAGGCCCGAAAGGGTCAAAATGGCCTCCAGACGGCCAAGATGACCTTCAAGATGCCCACGTGTTCCCCGAAGGCTTTCCAAACCGATTCGGGGAACACATGGTCCGATAGCTTGGCAGGTCTGGCCTCAACGTTCGGCCACATAGGCGCTTCCAAAGAGGCAGGGGGCGGTGGTGATTCGCCGTAGGCGTCTTCGATCCGCCGCCAGCTTTTGATTTATTAAAGGGGTGCCCGGCGTGCCAAATTATATGGTTTTGGTTTTGGTTCTTTTTCCAAAAGAACTCCCTCTGGGGCTTCGGCCCGTCCCGCCAGGGTCCCGGGAGATTCCCGAAAATCCGTCCGTCAATGCCTTTGTTGCCCCAAGTTGGCCCAAGATGGTCTCCCAGACCGCCAAGATGGCCCAAGATGGCCTCCAAGATGCCTGCAAGACGGCCAAGATGGTCTCCAAGACGTCTAAGATGGCTCCAAGATGCGCCCAAGACTGCCAAAGATGGCCTCAAGATGGTCTACGACGGCCCAAAAGGCCCGCCAGAGGCCTCCAAGACGGCCCAAGAGCCATCCAAGACGTCCTCCAGGAAAGCCCGAAAGGGCCAAAATCATTGATTTTCCTTAGGTTTTTGCTGGATTTTGGCATTTGCGCCTTTTCGGCATTCTGACTGCCCAAGACGACCCAAGAGGCTCCCAAGATCGCCCCAAGATCGCCCAAGAGGCCTCCAAGATGGCCCCATGACGGCCCAAGACGCCCCCAAGACGGCCACAAGAGGGCCCCAAGATGGGCCAAGAGGCCTCCAAGACGCCCAAGATGGCCTCCAAGACGGCCAAGATGGCCTCCAAGACGACCCCGAAGCGCCCCAAGAGGGCCCCAAGTCGGCCCAGAAAGGCCCTCAAGACGGCTCCCGACGGCGTCGGACGTGCCAGGAACCCACCAAGATGGCCGAAGTTGGCTCGAAGCTGGCCCAAGACGGCCCAAGAGGCCCCCAAGAGGGCCTCCAGGAAGGCCAGAAGAGGCCAAAATCCTCGATTTGCCTTAGGTTTTTGACGGATTGTGGCATTTGCTTTTTGTTCTGCCTTCCGACGGCCCGAGACGGCCCAAGAGCCCCCAAAGATCGTATCCTCGAAAGAAGCCCTAGAGGGCTCCAAGATGGCCCCAGAACGGCCAAGAGGGCCCAAGGGGGCCCCAGCGGCACAGGAGGCCTTTAAGACGCCCAAGATGGCCTCCAAGACGGCCCTGGATCATTCCAAGAGGGCCCCAAGTCGGCCCATAGAGGCCCCCAAACGGCTTCCGACGGCGTCAGACGGACCAGGAGCCCACCAAGACGGCCGAACATGGCCCTACGATGGCCCAAGACGGCCCAAGAGGCCTCCAAGAGGGCCTCCAGGAAGGCCCGAAAAGGCCCAAATCATTAGGTTCCCATGGGTTTTTGAAGGATTGTGGCATTTGCTTTTTTCTGCCTTCCGACGGCCCGAGACG
>CAUYUJ010020311.1:135019-159805 GCA_963575745.1 Prorocentrum cordatum | reverse complement strand
AGCCCGAGCGCAGAGGAGAACCGGGTGAAGAGAGGAAACGAGGCGATGCGAGAGGAGACGGAGGAGGCGAGAGGAGAGACACGGCCGACCAGTCGTGCAACTGAAGGACAGGAGCACGGGCCATACCCATACAAAATTAGGTTAACATCTTGCCCGTCTTAGGGTCCTTCCCAGCCCTACAGGCTGAGATGATGTATTTCTGCCTAGATCGGGTAGGCCCGTGCTGGGACGCGCCATTACAGGCCGCAGATCCAAGCTTACAGTTATTCACCTTGCCAGAAGACACCTGATAGGAGCCACAAGAAGTGCAGACCATGCACTTGGGGGTAACGAGCACCTGGTGCCCGTTGAGCTCCACCACCTCCTCGGGAGGCGGCTCAGTCGGATTCGCATTCGCGGAAACGCCCTCGAGGGAGTCAGAAAATTCTAGGGCCACCCGCACAGCTTCCGCCTGCATCGGAGGCGCGCTCTGTAGCTCAGTTAGCATACTGGCTCTGAGCCTCTGTTGGGCCGTGGGCTCACACTGGGTCCCTAGAAACCTGCTGAGGCTCGCCTGGGTCCTAGCAAGCCCGAGACAAGACCTACACTGGAAGACTCCTGGCGAGAGAACGGCCATCTCGTGGGCCGTGAGTCTAACGGGCCTGACTGGGGCAGGGGGTCTGGCTAACCTACTGGGCCGCTCAGTCAATGAGTCACGATACGCCATCTTGCACACCACCCATGACAACATCCTGGCCTGCAGTTTAGCATCACATATATTCGATTCCAACGACATCTCCAGGGTCTCAGACGGGTCATGACAACATGCGCCCCATTTAGCGAACCTGTCGGCCCAAGCATTGCCAAGAAAGTACTCCCATGGATGGCAATCCTGCTCGGTAAACTGCTGAGCCGTCTTGTGAGCAGGGCACCAATAAAAAATTGGAGGACAAACGTCCTTGCCGTCCATCAACGCGAAAATCTGCCTCCATAAATCAGCATACGAGGCGTCAGCCTCCTGGAGGGCATGGTCCCAGCTGGCTCCTTCATTGACCAGGCTGGACAAGTCCGACACCACCAGTCTGACGTCGGGCAGGTACTTCAAAGCATAGTACAGGGCCGCTCTCTCAGCCCTTCCTACCGTCTGCCATGGCCCCTCGAGGGGGCCGTACGCCCCTCTGACTGGTAGCCCATTGTCTCCCAAACAAACGAATCCCCAACCACATCTGGTAATTTCAGGAAGTCCAGGAGCAAGCCCCGGCCCATCGGTGAACACCAGGGAGGTCCAGCCACTTCGGTCCGAATCCCAGTCGCCCCAGAGGTGAACCTCGAGCCCATATGAGACCTTCGGGGGCACCGCAGGGTACATGGGCATGCACATGCAGCAGTCGAACCTATCCCAGTCAGGAGGCCCCAGACCTGGAACTCCTCGTGCCCTGAGATATTCATAGCACACATTATTCTTCGGATCCCACACCAAGTCTTCGTCATAACAATCATCATACAATCCTTGGCAATCATAAATACAATGACCGAGTGTGGAGCGTTCCGAGGGACACCATGGACATTTAGCAGGAATGTTGTACCCTGCTTGGTGCTGCCTGTCCCTCGTCCAGAAGCCTCCTGACCATAGGGTGCGAAGCGCACCCGAAAATCTTGAACTGCGAACTGCAGCCTTGGCCCCACCAATACACTTCCTCAGCACGCGCATCCATATGACTTCATGTCCATAGCATATATCTTGATGGTGGGCCAAGATCTGCCTGCCCTGCCAGCGCTCCACACCTTGGCGGGCAAACTCCAAAATAGTCTTGGGCGGCAGGCGCAGAAGGTCCAGCACGTAGCCCTGGTCATCAACAATCGTGGTGCTAGAGCTCATGCTCCATCCTATACGTGACAGAGTAAGTACCAGAACCTCCATGGGCCCACGAACCCCATCCCAAGACATCTTCTGCTTGATCTTACCTTGGAGGGCCATCCAGCCCCTTTGTAGACGTCCCAATGACACCCTTTGATCCCACACGAAACTGCAGTAGGCCTTGAGGGGCTCCAGCGTGGCGTGATATATGGGATCATATAGCCTATCCTTCTGCGTGGCTAATACCAACGTGAGCGAGTTATGACCAGAGGTGCGTCCGCATAGCGTGCCAGCAATCTTTCGCATACTGGCAAGCTCCGAAGGTGTGATACCTGCCACAGCAGCGCCGTGGCCAACAGCAGGTAGCAGTCCTGTGCGCCATAGAGCGGTGACCTGTACACCCGCTCCTCGGCGCAGCATCTGCAGGCGAGGAAGACGAGCACGAAGAGACTTCATTCTAGCCTGTGCCTGTTTCCGAACTGGACGGATCCCTGGCATCTCATGACCGAGGTTTCGAATCCATTTCTTGGCCGACAGGCGTAGCTGCTGGGCCCTGCCTAGGAACCCTTTCAACGCTCTCTTCGTATTCGTTACAACACCTGACTTCTCGAACTTAATGATCATGCCTAGCTTAGCAGCATCCTGGCTGAACAGATACACCGCGCGCTGCAAGTTGGCTGCACCCGAAATGTCATTACCTGTCCACTGGAACGTGCTGTCATCAACAAGCGCGCGAGGCATGACGTCCCTGAAGTGTGTGTGCACCTTCACGACCGCACGATATGTAAGAACCGTTAAGAGCGTGGTGGCATGTGTGCATCCCGCCAATATGCCCTGCAGCGCACGAGTCGGGATGCTCCAGCATCCATATGCACGGATCACTCGGGGCTGCGCATACGTCTCCAACAGCAGCCACAGTAGACGAAGCGGAAAAGACATGCACTGTGCCTCATTGAGGAGAGCAGGAAACAGCACTGCCTCGAAGCATTTCCACATGTCCACTACGATAGTGATCGCATGTTCCCCTAGATGATGCGCTACTTCGGCTTGTAGATTGTGCTCATATGCAGCGTATGTAGACGAGAAGCCTCTACGATTGCCCCATATGTGTGGACTAGGATGTGCACGCAACCACTGTTGTGATACAGGTCTACGCACGCGTGCCCATAGCCTTACCATGCTTTCTATTAGTGTGATAAGTCGAGCCCCTCCATCTGGTTTCGCAATCTTAACAATTTCATTTATTATGCGATGTGATGGCCATATCATCATGCGTTCACATACCATGTACAGAGCTCCCAAGACAGCCAATCCCTGGTCCGAGACGTACCCGAAGTTCCTGGGATGAATTCTCGTGTAGCCAACCGAGGTCTTCCAGGGAAAGGAGTCGGCGGCCTCCCTGATGTCCTGGACCTGAATAAAGGGCAACTCATCCCAGCCACTGGAGCCCTGCGGTAGTTCCACACGCTTGGTATCATGACATGTCCAGACTTCACGCCACTTCCACATCTCATCATCTGCAAGTTGATATGGTTGCGTACGTGTAATACACTCGATGGATGCAGCCAGCGCCTTGGTCTTGGAGGCCTTGTGCGCCTGTCCAGCGCCATTTAAAAAGGCCTTACCAATCCAACACTTCCAATCTTGTTCACTCTTGCGCTGGACCTGCTGTATAAAATCATCAGCTCGTTCGATTATACTGAAGGCCCTCTTCTCAAACTGTGAATCCGAGAGAACAGCCACACCAGCCATGAAAAATTCACGTGCTTCAGGCTCCAAAAGTTGCAGGAGCTCTTGCTGTTGTTGCACTCGATGTACGAAGCCGTGAAACTGCTTGATAGACAGAACAAGCCGTGCAATCGTGCCATCCTGCTCACCTTCAGCTTTTTCTTTACATTTAGTACGCCGTCGTCTGCAAACCAAACTCCAACCTTCCTCCACTGTTGTACTCATATGCACAGAAGTCCATGGTGAGGTGTAATCCGGCAGTCTGAGACCAGAGCGCACCAGCTCATGTTCCTTTCTGTAAGCCGCTATCATCTTGACCCAGAATGCTCTGACGCGCAATATATGTTTGGCCCATCTCGAAGCGGTGATCCATGCACGGGCTTGTGGTCCATATTGCTGCCTAGTGTGCTGGACGTCCCATTTGGCTTCCACGAATCTGGCAACAATAGGTCCAGCTCGTCCAGCATATGGTTTGCCCACGTCACCAACAAAGTCACGACGGGCCAATATCTCTGCCTCAATTCCAGAAACTACCAGGTCCCATGCATGTCGAAGCTCGGGTTCAACACTAACTGATTGCACCAACCTCATTGTATCATCCCACTTCAAAGGTGGCCGCGAGCATCCTACATGTGGGCCCTTGGGCAGCTGTCGGGGTTCCAGAGGTATACGCAACCATACTGTTCTGTGCCCATTCATAATTGGAAGCGATACTGGAAAATGCGTTGGCAATCCACCCGCAACATCAACTTCTGGAGGCGAAACTTTTGTAGCCAGCTTTTCTGAAATGATGAAGTAATCATACGTGCTACCCTCCGAAGCGTTCGTCGCACAGCAGGTGATATGTGTGGGTACCAAAAACATGGCCTTCAACTGCTCCAGCCATGCCTGCCCATCAAAAGTCGTGGAGACCATATTCCAATCTCCTCCAACCACCCAACCCTGTGCCATGTCGTTGAGGCGCCCCAGATAACAAACAAGCCTATACAGCATGTCTTGATTTTGCTCATCTAGTCCCACCGAGTCTTTGAAATAAACTGATACTGCAACCATTCCATCGGCAATTCCCCAAGATACTTTCGCTGCAACCATCTTACCATCATAAAGAATCGGCTCATCCAGTCCTGGGGGGCGCGTGACCGTCACGTACGTAGGCGCGAGCACTGCCACTCCCGATGATATGCCATCCAACTCCGTTCGAACAGCGGGCGCGAAGATGCCATGATATCCATGCTGTCGCAATCTTCTCTCGAGCCCAGGGAGTGCAGCATCGTCCGCCTTATGCTCCTGCACGAGAACCACCGCTGACTTGCACTGCTCCATGTACCTGAGCAGGGGTCCCGTGTTGTCAACGTTGATAGTGGTGACCGCACCTTTTACAGTCAGATCTCCACCATCGTCGCGTTCTTGACCGCCGTATTTCTTTGAGGTGAATCCAGAAGAAGGTGGGGTTGAGGGAATCTTAGCATGCTGCAACGCATCTCCATGTCGAGACACCAGCTCATGCGAGTGAAAACGTTCATCTCGATGCTGTCCTTGTGGCGAGCACGCCGAAGCGTCGGCGCCATTCATCGAACCAGCACCTCGTAGTACATGTGGCGAGCCCTCCATAACGTCAGCACCTTGCACATTGCCACTCACAGGCTTCAAGACTGGGTTAGCGTCAAGCGCCACACTCGCCAGTCCTGGAACCTGCAACCTGTCGGGAGCACCTTCTGTACACCTGCTCCCTGGAGTCGTTGAAGCCATCGCCATCTGCAGGTATAGACAAACCATCCCAACGACAGCCATTGACTCAAAACGGTGTAAATACTTGACGCATCGGCGCCGAACTCCATGTGAACAACTTGTTGGCCGCCTGCCGCACTTCATCATCAGTCGCCGTGTCACTGATCGGAACGCCCACTGCGTTGAGATGTTCACGTAGCACCGCAGCATCTGCTTCACGGATAGACGTCGTGGCAGGAGCTGGTTCCTCAGGTACAGGAACATGCACGCCACCTGCACCAGGTCCACCATGTAGCGCTCCTGGGAGCAGAGCTTGCCCTCCAGTCGTAGAGCCCAACACCGCCATGGTCGCTCCTGTGACCAAAGTCGGTAGCTGCTTGGCGATCTCCTCGGCCATGGGTTCGGCTGCTTCGCCTGCCCCCAACTGCTTGATGATTCGCCCGAGGGCCGTGCAGTCCAATCCCAGCGCGGTGATGGGCGCATCCTGCGGGTGCGCTCGAGCCGCTCCGTCTGGTGGCTGCACTGCGGCCTGGGCCAACTCCAGTTGCCGTAGTCGGAGCTCTTCATGCTTCGCCTCCCTTTCCGCCAGATCCTTTTGTGCACTCTGCAACTGCTTCTGAAGCTCCTGAATGTGCTGTTCCTGCTTGTGTATCGCCAGCTTCGCCTTGGAGATTCGCTGTGACTCCTGGAACAGCTGGCGGTTGATGTGAAACATCTGGGCCGAGGCGGGCTTGTGAGCATGCACGCGCTGCTGGAGCTCATCCTTCTCAGTGCGAATGGCCGTCCGCAGCACATCCCAGTGTTCTCCAACTCCCTTGGCCATGTCCAGCTGCTTCTCCAGCTCGTGAATTCTGGCTCGGGCCTGTCCTTCATCAAAGTTCTTGCCATCATCAACCAGCATATCAGGACAGTCACCCTGTTCATCTGAGAGATCGACCACCTGCTGCACCTTCTCGGGCTGCAACTCCTGCTGCTTGCGCTGCTTCTGCATGTCCTGCTCGAGCCTCTTGATCTGCTTCTGAGCCTCTCGCAGCTTTGCAGCCATGGCCCAAGGTGTGTCCTCTTTGTCGGCAGCTCGTGGTGCAGAGGTCTTTCGTACGGATGGTGATGGCGGAGGCTTGTAACTGTGGAAGCACGCCGACTTGGGCCGCTTGCATTGCCAGCAACTCTGCCTCGCCGATTTGTTGAAGAAACGTTCCCCACTGGCTGCGTGCACGCAGAATCTGCAAAGCCACGTTCGGTCATCACTGCCCATGGGAACCGCCGAACCGTGATGGCTCTCGATCAGCTCAAGGTCCCTGCGGTGGCGCAGTCTGCGTCTGGCCTCGGCGCGCTGGCGCCGCTGGGCCCTGTGCCACGCGGGCGAGGGTGATCGCGCGCCCGTGGTGGGGAGAGTCGCCCAGAGGGCTGGGGTCGCGGTCAATGTCGGGCTGTCCCGAAAGGGGGCGCCTCGGACCACAACGCCTAGGAGGCGAGAGGAGATGAGGTGAGAGGGGGAGGAGAAGGAGGAGGAGGAGGAGGAGGACGAAGTGGAGGAGGAGGAGGAGGAGGAGGAGGAGGAGGAGGAGGAGGAGGAGGAGCAGGAACAGAGGCTCGGGAGGAGAAGATGCGGACCAGGGCCTGCCCCCTCCCCTTGTGGGGGGAGGATGGGTTTTAATGAGAAGTACTCATAAGCATAGGCTTCCAGAGGTCCTCGCGGATTTCTTGGTTTGGCACTGGACGACGACGCCAGCGGCATCGGCGTCAGGGCCGTCGGGGGCTTCGTGGGCGTCGTCGGCGTCGGCGTCGGCGCCGGCGTGCGTCGTCGACGGGCCCGAGGTCGGCGTCGGCGTCGGCGTCGTCGGGCGGCGGGGCCGAGGAGCGGAGCAACAGCACGAAAACCAGCAAGCTCGGCGAGCTCTGCGGCGACACGCTGGCCCGCGCGGCCTTCCCTCCGCCAGTGCGGCAGCGGGCCCTCAGGAGGAGGAGGAGGAGGAGGAGGAGGAGAGGAGGAGGAGGAGGAGGAGGAATCCGAATAGTAAGAAGACGAACCATAATAACATGAAGAGTATTTCTAGTAGTACCATTAGTAATAAGAACCTTATTCGTGATACCATTCATCATAATAAGCATGATCTGTATACAAGTAATAACATCAATAATCACCGTGCGAATAATACTAAGGGGATAATGTTGCGAATGTAGCAGTAAGACGGCTGATAATAATATCTATATTGGCAATCGTAACGAGGCAAAACATAATCCAAACCTGTCCAGAAGAGTAATAACAAGCAGCCTACTAATACTATTCAGACTACTGAGAAGAATCGCAAGACGACTCATAGTAATAATCTGTCTCGTACTCAGAAGACGAGTGCGAAGACTATTAATACTAATGTTAGCAATGCTAATGCTACTACTAAGCGTACTAAGTAACAATGAAAAGCTTTGGCTATGACTACAGAGAAGAACACGGCTACTATTACGAACCATCCTATTAATGCTGGTATGAATGTTACGGATAATAATTCTAATACTACGGATGCGAAACACATTGTAGTACTAAACTAGGAGTAAATATTTGACTACGAACAAGACTATGCACGCGACTTTTATTTCTAACAACAATATTGCTACTACTACGAGTACAACACATATGATGAACGATACACCTCTAGGCACAATACTTCGGATGATACGCATACTACTAATATTTGCAGCGCCATTAAACATATTATTACTAATGCTACTGCTAATGCTACTGATCATACCCCTAGTACCAACAACAGGATTCCCAACCCTCCTGCGTTGGGTACTCGTTTTGCATAGAACATTGCGGTCGCACACCTCCTGCCTTCTTTCCGCCTCCCTCCTTCCTGTCGCCACTTTCGAGGGCTGCTGGGGGGTGCAGCGGAGTGACGTCTTACGCGGATCAGCAGGAGACCTCGCCATGCTTGGGGGGCTGCGATATGCAAATTTGTCGTTGCTTTCGAGGGCTGCTGGGGGGTTGGCGGAGTGACGCCTTACGCGGGTCACCAGGAGACTTCGCCATCCTTGGGGGGGATGGGGATGCGATCTGCAACAGTGTCGCCACTTTCGAGGGCTGCTGGGGGTGCAGCGTGGTGGCGCCTTACGCTGATCACCAGGAGATCTCGCCATCTCTGGGGGTCTGCGGTCTGCGAATCTGTTGCTGCTTTCGAGGGCTGCTGGGGGGTGCAGCGGGGTTACGTCGTACGCGGACCACTAGGAGACCTCGCCATCCCTGGAAACCCAGTTCAGGCACGCACCCGAAAGCGCCTGCCACCGCCCGACTCCTGCACACGAGAACCAGCGAGCACTGTAAGCCCCTGACCCTGGTCTCCGAGTCGGACGTGGACACCCTCCAGCACACGACGCGAAAATGGAAAACCAACATCTGCCAAGCCAGCCCCCTAGGCTGGGCAGGTCCAAAGGAGGAGGAGGAGGAGGAGGAGGAGGAGGAGGAGGAGGAGGAGGAGGAGGAGGAGGAGGAGGAGGAGGAGGAGGAGGAACAATAGCTAAGATGCGGAGGAAAACAACTGGGGGCACCTCCCGTAGGTACAGTGCTGGCCCCGCCCCAGTCCTGCACACCAGCGCCGGCGAGAGCTCGGCAGGAGGAGAAGGAGGAGCAGGAGGAAGAAAAACACAACTAAGTAGCAGGCGCCAACATGCAGGAGGAGAGGGAGGGCGGCAAAGGCAGCAAGGCAGCAGGGGCGGGCGGGGGGCGGAGGGGGCGAGTGACGTCGGTGGAAGTCGTGGGTCGTCGTGGGTCGTCGTGGTTCAAGGGATCGTCGTGGTCGTCGTGGCGGTTGCTGGCCGTTTGGGGTCAGGCGGGGCGTCGGGAAAAGCGGGCGGGGTCGACGGCGAAGGCGGGCAGGGGGTGGTTCACACAGCATCCGCCGTGGCGGCTGCGTTGGCCGCGGCTAACCGCTCGGCCGTCGCGCCCGCTCGCGGCTGGAGGCGCCGCAGCACTGCCCGCGCATTTTCCCTGTGCAGGGAAATCGAAAACCGCTGGGCAAGCTGATCGGCCGCGAGCGCGGCGTCGTCTCCAGTAGCGTCGGCCGCGCGCTTTGCGAGCACCGCGAAGGCGCGTCGCGCCTCGCGGCCCCAACCGCCGCCGTGGGCCTCGCAGACCATCGGTATGAACGTCAGGCTGGCCTCTGAGCATTTGCGCTGCGTGTCCAAGTGCAAGCGCTTCTGCTCCTCGTAGCGGGTCGCCGCTGCGTCGCCGCCGCCCTCCGCGGCAGAAGCCGCGAGTAAGTCCGCGCGGAGGCCCGAGGTCACAGCGAAATCCCACGCCGCCGGCGTGCCGCCTCGCCACCGCGGGACGAAAACGTCCGCGGGGCGCCTCCCGTCGCCGTCCAGGTCGTCGCCGCCAGCCTCGCCAGCCGGGGGGCCCTCTCCAGGAGCGCGCGGCGGCAGCAAGCCCGGGCGCTCGAGTTCTGCCCCAGCGTAGCCAGCAGCCAGTGCCTCGTGCCAGGCTTGGTTCCGGAGGCAGTTGTGGCGCTTCGTGCGGTCACCGCGGCAGCTGCAGGTGAGCGCGTGGTCTGCGAACGCATCCATCACCTCCCCGCACGCCGGGCAAAACGCCTCTTCTTCGAGCAGCTGGTGTCGAAGGCGTCGCTGCAGCGCAACTTGCATCAAGCTGTGCGGAAAGTCGGTGCCGAGCGCCCGGCACGGCGGCGCCTGCAAGTAGGCTCCAGCGCCTGGGGCCGCCACCAAGTTAAGGTGGGCCCTCGTCGCCTGCGAGGCGCGTTGCCAGAGGTCGTGGCGGACAGCGTCGTCCACCTTTCCAGAGAGGAGCCGCTGGTCTCCGTGCTGGGCGGGGTCGAAGGCGATTTGGTCTGCTGGAAGGACAGTGTGATTGAAAGCCTGCGTGGCTGCCGCCAGGCTGCCTCCGTCTCCGCCGTCGGCGTCGTTGTAGGCTCCGTAGAGCTGTCGGCAGAGTTCCGCGCTGCGGGCGCGCGAGGCTAAGTAGGCGGCCGCTGAGTGCTTCTCGGCGGAGCGGAGCCCGAGCCCGCCTCGGTTGAGCTGGAGCTGCGCTTGCTTCCAAGAGTCGTCCAAGGGGGGACATCCACTGAGCTGCTCCAGACAAGCCCGGACGGCGGAGTCCATTGTCTGCAGCGCGCCAGTCTGCGCCGTCGGCGGAACCACGCGCGCGGAGTAGCCCAGCTTGCAGTAGGAGGCGCACTGGCGGAGCAAAAGCAAGGCAACTTGGGCGTTTTCCAAAGCCCCGAGAGCCTCCAGCAGGTCAGCAGCCTTGGCCACTCTTGTCCTGGTGTGTTCCGCGCAGAAGTTGTCGTCCCCCACGGGGGCCCCCAAGAGTTCGAAGCTGTTGTCTTCCCTGAGACGGAAGCCTGGCGGGAACAAGTTCAAATCCACGCTGCTGTCCGCGCCGCCGGCAGGTGCCACCTCGCACTTGCCTGGCCCAGTGCTGAGGTCCAGTCCAATTGCGGTTGAACGCCTCACCAAGTGGTGCATACGGCGGGCTACTGCGGGCGCGTCTCCGGCCAGGCAGCCGTCGTCGAGGTAGAAGAACACCAAGTCCAGGGAGCCGACGGCAGGGTCGGCCTGCTCAGCGCGCGCCTGCTCCACGCAGCGTTGCAGAGCGAGCGCGAAGAGTAGCGGGCCGAGCGGGTCGCCTTGTTGAGCGCCGCGCTCGGAGGACAGCGGCCGAGTTCTCTTCCCCAGGAACAGTGAGCTCGGGGCGCCGTAGCACCAGTCCACAAAGGGGGCTAGTCCAGGGAAGTCTTCGTGAACGGCTTGCAGGACTGCCTGCCTGTCAAGCGTGTTGAAGGCATTCGACAGGTCGAGTTTCACGAACACCTTCTGGCGATCCCCCTGGTTCCTGCTCCACCACTGCCGCGCGACGTGGACCGCGGCCTCTGTGCCCCCGGGCACCGCCGCCCCCAGCTGCAGAGGCGCAAGCCTGCCACGCGCCGCGTCTGACACCTCGCCGCAGAGGCACTTGCCCACCAGGCGGCGCAGGGTCTCGCCCGCGGCGACGGGCCGCAGGCCGCCGTCTTTCTTCGGGAGGGCCGCCAGCGAGGCCCCGGCGAAGAACTTCGCGGTGGCTGGGGGCGCCTGGCCCCGGGCAAGCAGGTTGGTCAGGCTGAGGAGCTGCTCCAGGACCTCGTCCTTGTGGGCCGTCGTCTGCAGGGCGTCCTTGAGGTGCCGCGGTCGCAGGCCAGTCGGCCCCGCCGCAGACCCGCGAGGGAATGCCTTGATCTCCCGCTCCACAGCGGCCGCGCCCACCTGCAGGGCAGCCGCGGCGTGCACCTGGGGCAAACTGGAGAAGTCTACTGCCCGGCTGCTGAGAGGGTGCTTGCGGCGCATTTGGTCGACGACCTCTGGAGTGACGTCGACGGGCGGCTCGCTCGCAAGAGCGGCACAACTCTTCGAGTACTGGGCGTCGGCCGCCAGTTCTAGGCACCTTTGGGCGCGCCCCGCGGCCTCGCCCTCGGAATGTTGCTTCCTCGCCTCGCGTCGCTCTGTTGTCTCGGCCCATAGTGACGCTCGCTCGCCCTCTAACCACCGTCTGCAAAGCTCTTTCGTTTCCGCCTCCGCGGCGTTCCTGCTGTTGCGGCCGCCGCGGGCGTGCGGCCGGGGCGCGCACTTCGGTAGCATGGCCAGTTGGATCCAATCAGCCTCGTTGTTGGCGTGGGTGGCGAGCGCCGTCGCCTGGGCCAGGCACCGCGCCCACAGCGTGCGAGCGCCCTTGGGCACGTACCGCTTGGTGCGCGCGTCTGGCGAAAACCTCCCCCAGGGAAGGGAGCCCCGGAGGTCGCGGCGCAGCGTCGTCAACGGCCGGGGCGGCTCCCGCGGCCGCTGCCCGGGCGGCGGGGCGGCAGCGGGGGCAGATGCCGTTGTAGCGAGTGGACAAGAAACGCTGGCACACGGAGCACTGGCTCAAGCGGTGATCGTCCAGGTAGTCTTGAGGCGCTAGGGGGAGGCCAGGGAAACGACCAGCAGCATGTTCGTTCAGGTGTAGCCGCATGGACTGGTGGTCCGCCCACCCTGCAGTGGCTGCTGGGTCTGCGCGCGGACGCCCGGGGACAGGACAGAAGACCCGAGTGCGCGGGCGCACGCGCCGGACGAAATCAGGACCCTCGGGCGCAGCTGGCGGTGGCGGGGCTGCCGCGGCGGCTCCTGCGTGCTGTTGCGGCGGTTGGTGCTCGGCGGCTGGTTGGGCGCCTCCCGACGGCGCTGCTTCTCCCCGAGCTGCTGCTCGCCCTGGGCGTTGCTGTCGCTGCTGCTCCTCCAGCGGCGCGCCGGCATCGACGTGCATATCCCTCTCCGCGTCGATATGCAGCCCTTCCATCCGCAGCGCAATCTGTGGATCTGGTTCGTCGCCCTCTGTGCGGTTGCGCCGGAGTTGGCGCCCTGGGGAGCCCTGGTTCCTGCCCATCTCCACGAAGGTGTTGTGCACTGCCGCGTTCTGCTGAGGGAGGGCCGCCTCGCGGATGTCGTTGTCGCCCGAGCCCGAAGCAGGGAAGGCTGGACTGCGATCTGCGAAACTGTTGTCATGTTCGAGGGCTGCTGGGGGGGGGTGCAGCGGAATGACGTCTCATGCTGATCACCAGGAGACCTCGCCATCCATAGAGGGCTGCTTTTTTTTCAAGCTGTCGCCGCCATCGAGGGCTGCTGGGGGGTCGGCTGAGTGGCGCCTTACGCAGATCACCAGAAGACCTCGCCATCCGTGGGGGGCTGCGATCTGCGACACTGTCGCTGCTTTCGAAGGGTGCCGGGGGGTGCAGCGGGGTGACGTCCTTACGCGGATCACCAGGAGACCTCGGCATCTGCGATCTGCGAATATGTCGCCACTTTCGAGGGCTGCTCGGGGGTGCAGGGGAGTGACGCCTTACGCGGATCACCAGGAGACCTCGCCATCCCTGGCGGGCTGCGCTCTGCGAAACTCTCGCCACTTTCGAAGGTTGCTGGGGGGTGCAGCGGGGTGACGCCTTACGCAGATCACCAGGAGACCTCGCAATCCCCGGGGTCCAGCGGGATGACGGGTTTTTCTTTTACCTGGTGGTTGTTTCGAGTTCTGGGATCGTCAGGAAGGAAGCAGAGAAGCTGGCGGGCGAGCTAAACCTCGCTCGTTTCTTGCATTGACTATAAACATGGTTAATCATTAGTTTTTCTAGCGCCGCGGCGACACGGCGCAGACAACGCTGCATCTTTAGCGCACTGCCGACAAAAACAACTCTCCTCGCTCTCCTCCCGTCACTTTCGTCGTCGTCTTCTGCCCCCTGCCACATTCCTTCTGCTGCTGCCGCGCTGACGGTTCGGTCCCCCGCGCGTCCTTGTCCTGCCCTTCGTTCCCGCCCCCGTGTCTTCCTCAAGCCTGGGCCTTCGTTCCTCGTCCTTCTGTTGCTGTCCGGTGATTCGTGCCACGTGAGCGCGTCCCATGTAGCTTTCACAACATATAACGGCCTCTGCACTGTCATTGTCCTGGCAAGGTTGGGCCAGCAAATGGGTTGGGTACGTCTCAGGCTTATTGTCATTGTTATTCATATCTTTATTGTTGTAGTTTTAATTCGTAAAGTTTTCATTCTGATTCCTATGTCTGTAATTGCTATACGTATTCGTACTCGTACTATTCCATTTGCATGCATTATGTACGAATTCCATTCCTATTCGGCTTCGCTACGACATGTATTCGTATGATTATTGGTATTCGTCGCATTTTCTTGTTATCAGTCTGATTCGTATTGCTAGCCGTGTTCTTCTTGTTTATCGTATCAGTAATATTACGTGTGTTGCCATTTTTAACTGACAGCAGTACTAACATTAATACCACTGCGGTCGTTACTCGCACTACTGATATTGCCACTGAGAGAAAATGCTGATGATACTATTCCACAAACTAGAAAGCGAACGCAGAGGACACTGATGACGGTGTCGATGTTGATGCTAATGAGGATGACGTTGGTGTTGCTTCTGATGATGATGAGAAGGAGGAGGATCATGAACACATGATGATGATATGATGGTGATGACGATGATGATGATGCTGATGCTGATGATGATGCAGATGATGATGCTGCTGCTGCTGATGATGAGGATGATGATGATGATGATGATGATGATGATGATGATGATGATGATTGTGCTGGTGATGTTGATGCTGCCGATGATGCTGCTGATGATGGTGATGATGCTGCTAATAATGATGATGATGATGCTGATGATGATGATGATGATGATGATGATGATGATGATGATGATGATGATGATGATGATGATGACGGTGATGATGTTGAGGAGGAGGAGGAGGAGGAGGAGGAGGAGGAGGAGGAGGAGGATCGGGGTTTGAGTTTTCAGTGTTTTCCGCTTCTCTCCGCGCTTGATGCGTCCATGTTGCCGCGGCTGGGTCCGTCCGAGATTCTGGTCAGAACTCACGCCTGGAAAGACCCACAAACAGATTGTAGTGGCCTCAGGCCAGCGTCGCCGATCCGGGGTGCTACCGATTCTTCTTGCAACGGATGACCTTTTCATGTTTGAATGTGGAGCACTCGATCGAGACATTCTCATAATTCTTTACGCTTCGCGTATCCCCACCAGCCCATCTCACAACAGCAACTCTTGCGAAGCATGCCGACAGTCGTGTTTTTCAGGCGTGTGTCCGCTTGGCCCCGCATATCTCCCCTGTTACTCCTTCCTCCCGCCTCCTTGTACATCCTCCTTGTGGGGGGAGCGGGAGAAGGACGAGGCGGAGGAGGAGGGAGAGAAAGCGCTCCTCGTGGTTTGAGTCGTTTGGGGTTTCTCGTCCTGGTGTGAGTCGTTCGGGCCCTTCTTCCTGGTGTGAGTCGTTCGGGCTCTTCGTGGTGTGAGTCGTTCGGGCTCTTCGTCCTGGTGTGAGTCGTTCGGGCTTCTCGTGGTGTGAGTTGTTCGGGCCCCTCGTCCTGGTGTGAGTCGTTCGGGCCCCTCCTCCTGGTGTGACTCGTTCGGGCTCCTCGTGGTGTGAGTCGTTCGGGGCCCTCGTCGTGGTGTGAGTCGTTCGGGCTCCTCGTGGTGTGAGTCGTTCGGGCGCCTCGTCCTGGTGTGAGTCGTTCGGGCCCCTCCTTCTGGTGTGAGTCGTTCGGGCTCTTCGTGGTGTGAGTCGTTCGGGCCCCTCGTCCTGGTGTGAGTCGTTCGGTCTCCTCGTGGCGTGAGGCGTTCGGGCGCCTCGTCCCCTTTTGGGGCGTCTTGGGGGCCTCTTGGCGGCCCCAGGGGCTTCTAGGAGCGTCTTGGGTGCCTTGGGGGAGCCTCTTCGGGCCTCTTGGGAGCCTCTTGGAGGCCGTTTGGGGCGTCTTGGGGGCCTCTTGGCGGCGCCAGGGGCTTCCAGGAGCGTCTTGGGTGCCTCGGGGGAGCCTCTTGTGGCCTCTTGGGGGCCTCTTGGGGGCATCTTGGGGGCCTCTTGGAGGCCTCTTGGGGGCATCCTGGGGGCCTCTTGAGGCCATCTTGGGGCCTCTTGGTGCCTCCTGGGCGCTTCTTGGGGCCATCTTGGAGGAAATCGATCAAAGAAGAGGGGAGCTTTAATGAGCGCTGCCCCCGCAGAAGGGCAAAATGAGGCCACAACCCTTGTAAAATCAATGATTTTGGCTTGAAAGAAGAGGGGAGCTTTAATGAACGCTGCCCCCTCAGAAGGCCAAAATGGGGCCAAAACCGTAGTAAAATCAATGATTTTGGCTTCAAAGAAGAGGGGAGGGTTTTTTCTGCCTCCCCCCGTCGGGGCCAGAATCCTCGTGAGGGATGTCGTTTTTTAGCCCTCCCAGGAGTCGAAAAAGACCCCTCTGACCACCCGCGAGGCGCCCTCTCCAGGCCCAGGGGGAGGGGGTAGGGGGAGGGGTAAACCCCTCCCCGAAGGGGAAGAAGGGGGGTTGAGAACAGAGAGAGCTCTCTAAACCACTCACGCCCAAAGGGCTGGTGGGATTTAGAGATGTTGAACTCGCTTGGACAACCTTCGGATATTCGAAAGTGACGATCTCGCGTGAACAGCCAAACTCATGGGATGTCCCCTCCCACCTTCCGGGCCTGAATGGCGTCAGCCATGGCGTCAGCCCCCGCCCCCATCCCGACTTTCTCTTAGGCGTGAATGGCGTCAGCCATGGCGTTCCCTCCTCTCCCCCTCCCTCCCTCCCTCCCTCCCGGGCCTGAATGGCGGGCGTCAGCCATAGCGTCAGGGCCCCCCCCCCCCAGATCCCCTTCCCGGGCCTGGATGGCGTCAGCCATGGCGTCAGCTCCCCCCCCTCCCCGACTTCCTCCTCCCAGGCCTGAATGGCGTCAGCCATGGCGTTCCCCCCCCTCCCCCCTCTCTTCTCCTCCCCATGGCGTTCCCCCCTCCCCTCCCCCTCCCTTCCTGCTTCCGGGCCTGAAAGGCGACAGCCTCCCCCCCCTCTCCTCCTTCCCGGGCCTGAATGGCGTCAGCCCCTCTCCCCGACAGAGCGACCCCACCCCTCCTCCCTCCCGAGCCCCTCCCCCCCACACCCAGATCCCCCTCCTGGGCCCGAGTGGCGTCAGCCATGGCGTCAGCTCCCCGCCCCCCCCCTTCCCCCCGATTTCCTCCTCCCGGGCCTGAATGGCGTCAGCCATGGCGTTCTCCCCCCTCCCCCCCCCTCTTCCTTTTCCTCCTCATGGCGTTCCCCCTCCCCCCCCTGTCTCCCGGGCCTGAATGGCGTCAGCCTCCCCCCCCCCCTTCTCCCTCCCCGGCCTGAATGGCGTCTGCCCCCCCTCCCCCCTCCCGACAGAGCGACCCCCCTCCCCCCTGTCTCCCGGGCCTGAATGGCGTCCCTTTCCCATCCCTTTTCCCTCCCTGAATGGCGTCAGCCCCCCCCCCCCCCCCCCCCCGACCCCTCCCCCCGACAGAGCGACCCCCCTCCGCCTCCTCCCTCCTCCGAATGGCGTCAGCCCCCCCCTCTCTCCTCCTCCTGGGCCTCGTCACCTCCCCCCCTCCTCCCCCCCTCCTCCTTCCCGAACCTGAATGGCGTCAGCTCTCCCTTCCCCGACAGAGCGAAGCTTGAGCGAGCTCAAGCCCACGCTCTCAGAATTTCTAGACGCTTCGCGTAACCACACCATTTCCCCACACCATGTTTGAGAGGGTCGCACGTGCAGGTCACCCACCTGCTTCCGCACCTCCACCCGTGTGGTCTGACGCCGCAGCGCGTAACACCGAATTCCCTGGCATTTTACTCTGGGCTGCACGATGCTCGAGCTTCCCTGGGTGCCAGATCAGCCAGCCAGCCCCCGCCCTGCTGCCCCAGCGGCCGCCGTGTGAGCTGGCCTGGCCGGTTTGGGTCGCTCCCAGCAGCGAATTAGGTTTGCCCGTCGGCTCGGACGACTTCTCTCGCCGCCTGCGCGCTTGCTGGTGGCCGCGAGCCAAAAAAATAACCACACCATCCGCCGACCACCATCGGGCCGTTGGCTACTGTCGGCGTGCCCCCGCATTGTGTCGCATACGCGATGGGTTGACGTCCATCTCCCTGGCTGGGCAGATTTGTCACTGTCGCCACCGGGCTACCCTTCCGGTCCTTCTCCTCGTCGCATTTGGGGCGTGCTTACTCCCCTGATGGCTCTTGGAGGGCGTTGCCATCCGGTCCATTCTGTGGCCCTGGAGACGGCTTGCTGGATTGTATGTCGCGTGCGCTTGGTGTGCGTCTGTGGTGTCGCGACCCCCTCAGTACTTCATGTCCCTGCTCTTCGGCAAGGTACTTCGACCTGTTTGCCGCCTGAGCCTGATCCCCTGCGCGCCCGCCGTCTCTTCCTTTTCTCCTTCGTTCCTCTCTCTGTCTTGCCTGGTCTCTTTCTCTTTCGCCTTCTTCTGATGTCCTCGTTCGCTCCCGCCTCCGCGCTGCCGATGTGCATCGCTTGTCAATTTTCCCGCGTGTCGCCGGCGACAGTTGCGCTGTGCCTGACCTTCACCTACGTCTTTTCCGCTGGTCGACCCTGTTGACGGTGCGCGGCCTCTTCCGCGTCGCTCGCAATCAAAAGAGTATCCTCGCCATTCTTTCCGCCTGTCCTGTTAGGTTGGCCTGTCGTCTGACTACCTTGACGGCGCACAGCTGCCTGCGTCGCTCGCGATCAAAAAACCCGACCAGCCCATCCAGGAACGATGCCCAGGGGAAGTGCCTCGATCAGGGAAGTGGGCAGCGCGCAGAGAAAGGGTCCCCGCGTGCAGGCTTCTTGGAACGTCTTGGGGGCCTTGGTGGTCCCAGGCGCCTTTTAGAGCGTCTTGGGTGCTTCGGAGAGCTTCTTGGGGCCTGTTGGGGGTCTCTTGGGGGCCTTTTGGAGGCCTCCAGGGCGCCTGTTGGGGCCTCCTGGGGCCTCCTGGGCGCCTCTTGGGGCCCTCTTGAAGCGCTCTTGGGAGCTTTGTGGGCGCTCCTGGAGCCCTCTTGGGCCATCCTGTTGTGCCGCGGCTTGTCTCAGGCGCAACTCCCCTCATTCTGCTGCTGTTAGCTGCGCCCCATCGTGGTTTCGGCATGTTTCACGCAAAAAACATCCATCTCCCACCCCCCAGCGGCCGTTAGCTGCACCCTACCAGATTACCAACACATCCCTGGCGCTGTTTTCCCCATCACACAGCGGCGATCAGCTGCACTCCGGCCGTGCTTCGGCGTGTCTCAGGTGAAACCTTTTCCTTTCATTCTGCGGCTGTTAGCTGCGCCCCAGCAAGGCATCGGCTTGTCCCACGCGGCACTTTCGCTGGGTAGTGTCGCTGTTAGCTGCACCCCAACCTACCCAGCAGACGCGGCCCGTACCCCCTGGTCCGCCCCTGCTCTTCCTGCCTTCGCTGGGCAGGTGTATGTCTCAGGCGAAACTTCTTCCCATCTCCCTGCGGCTGTTAGCTGCGCCTTACCACATTACCAGCACGTCCCTGGCGCTATTTTCCCCAATCGCATTGCGGCGGTCAGCTGCGCTGAGGTCGTGCTTCGGCTTGTCCCAGGTGGAACTTTTTCCTTTCATTCTGCGGCTGTTAGCTGCACCCCGGCAAGGTGTCGGCTTGTCCCACGCGGCTGAATAGTGACGCTGTTAGCTGCGCCCCAACCTACCCTGTCGCGGCCCGTTCCCCCTGGTCCGCCCCTGCTTTTCCTGCCTTAGCTGGGCAGGTGTATGTCTCAGGCGAAACTTCTTCCCACCTTCCTGCGGCTATTAGCTGCACCCTACCAGAGAGCTACATGTCTCAGGCGATGCAATCCCCCATCGCCTTGTGGCTGCCAGCTTCTCCCCCGCTGGGCGCCTGCCCGTCTCAGGCGAAACAAACTTCTTCCCACCTTCCTGCGGCACTTAGCTGCGCCCTACCAGAAAGTTGCATGTCTCAGGCGATGCAATCCCCCATCGCCCTGTGGCTGCCAGCTCCGCCCCCGCTGGGCGCCGGCCTGTCTCAGGCGAACCTTCTCTGCTACCGCGGCCGTTTGCTGCCCCGGGCCCCAGGTTTTTCTTGGTGGCCCTGGTGCGTGATCCCCTTTCTTCGGCTTCCACGATTTTCCCTCGAAGGTAATCGAGCTCCTGGCAGCTGTTGCTGCCTTTCTCTGACGGGCGCCCCTCACCCCATGCTTCCCCCGGGGCGCGATGGATTGGAGTCTCCTTCCATACTCCCGCCCCTGCCTGGCCCTGGAGCTGGCCCGGGGTACTGCGCGACCTTCAGCAAGGGTGCACCTGCACTACCCGTTTCATTGCCGTTGGTCGGTTCTCGCCCGCGGCACCGCCTCCCGGGTTTGCTCGTTGCCGGATGCGCACTTACGACAAGTATTGGGAGTTCTGCAAGGTGCGGACGATCTACTACTTGTTCCACGGCTGAGCTGTGGCCTC
Organism: Prorocentrum cordatum; assembly: GCA_963575745.1. Lineage (NCBI taxonomy): Eukaryota > Dinophyceae > Prorocentrales > Prorocentraceae > Prorocentrum > Prorocentrum cordatum. The sequence continues at coordinate 139,725 of CAUYUJ010020311.1, read as the reverse complement.
TGCCCTTTCGTTCTCTTCCTTGTCTCTCGTCGCCGATTTCTTTCTCCTCTGTTGTCCGTTCGCCGTTTCTCGTCGCCTCGCTCTCTTCCCTTGGTTCTCTTGTTCGTTCTCGCCCTTGCCGAGTAGTTCTCGCCACCATTGTGGCCCTTTTTCCTGCGTGCCGCCTGCGTCCGGCTTGCTCTCTTTACGCGACTTCCTGATGCCGCGCGGGTGCCCGCTCGCGGTCGCGATCAAAAAGTAACCCCGCCAGCCCGTCCAGAAACGATGCCCAGAGGAAGTGCCTCGATCAGGGAAGCGTGCGGCGCGCAGAGGAAGGGTCCCCGTTGGAGGTCTCTTGGAGCGTCTTGGGGCCTTTTGGCGGTTCTGGGGGGAGGTGCGTTGCTTCCGATGACTCCAAAAACGCCCGGGAGAACCCAAGATGACCTCCAAGATGGCTCAAGATACCCCAAGATGCCTCAATACGGCTCCCACGATGCTCCAACAGGCCCCAAGACCGCTACAAGACGGCTCCAAGTGGCCAGGTAGCTTCCCCAGGAGGCCCCGAGGAGGTCAAAATCCTTCCTAAACCTCCGGGGAATTAATGTTTTGGGTTTTCTCGCCTTTTCGCTTCCGATGGCCATCCGGGGCTTCGCGACGATTCCAAGACGGCCCAAGAGGGCTCCAAGAGCGCCCCCAAGGCGCCCAAGAACGCTTCAAGAGGGCCCCAAGAGGCGCCCGGGAGGCCCCAGGAGGCTCCAACAGGCGCCCCAGGGGCCTCCAGGAGGCCTCCAAAAGACCCCCAAGAGGCCCCAAGAAACTCTCCGACTGCCAATTGTCCGAGTCCAATGCTCCGCGACCCCCTAAGCATGTCGCAGCTGCTTTGCAACAGGAGCGGGCGGAACGCCCGAAGCGTTTGAGATATTGATCCGCCACCGTGCCTTGTGGTCCTTAGGGCGTGGAAGAATGCCAAAGCCAGCCTGGTAGAGGGTATCTGAAGAGGAGGAGGAGGAGGAGGAGGAGGAGGAGGAGGAGGAGGAGGAGGAGGAGGAGGAGGAGGAGGGGAGGAGGAGGAGGAGGGGGAGGAGGAGGAAAAGGAGGAGGAGAGGAGGAGGAGGAGGAGAGAGGAGGAGGAGGGAGGAGGAGGAGGGAGGAGGAGGAGGAGAGAGGAGGAGGAGGAGGGAGGAGGAGGGAGAGGAGGAGGGAGGAGGAGGAGGAGGAGGAGGAGGAGGAGGAGGAGGGGGAGGAAGAAGAGGAGGAGGAGGAGGAGGAGGAGGAGGAAGAGGAAGAGGAGGAGGAGGCGGAGGAGGAGGAGGAGGAACTCTTCGGTCGGTGACTTCGTCACATGGAGGAGGAGGAGGAGGAGGAGGAGGAGGGAGGAGGAGGAGGAGGAGGAGGAGGAGGAGGAGGAGGAGGAGGAGGAGGAGGAGGAGGAGGAGGAGGAGGAGGAGGAGGAGGAGGAGGAGAGGAGGAGGAGGAGGAGGAGGAGGAGAGGAGGAGGAGGGAGGAGGAGGAGGAGGAGGAGGAGGAGGAGGAGGGAGAGGAGGAGGAGGAGGAGGAGGAGGGAGGAGGGAGGAGGAGGAGGAGGAGGAGGAGGAGGAGGAGGAGGAGGAGGAGGAGGAGGAGGAGAGGAACGCGGGGCGCTGTCTCTTCAAAACGAGGACCCGACACCACAGGATTTTGGAGAAAAAAGACAAGGTCGGAAATCTGGGGCCTGGACGCCGCCCTCGCCCCCGCCCCCGCCCCCGCCCTCGCCCCCGCCCTCGCCCGCCTTGAAGCCAGCCTGGCCCGAACCTGGCTCCAGGCCAGCCCTGCGTGCGCTTCGCGCGCTCGCTCGCGAGCCAAGCAGGGTACTCGCCTCCGTACCTCCTCGGGGGTTCATCGGCTGTGCACCCGCTGCGCCAGGCCTTGCTCCTGGGCAGGCGGCTCATCCTGGGCCCAGGACCGGTGCACAGTCAAGGCGCTGCAACAGTTGTCAGTTCGTGCTCGGACGGGGCTCGATGTTCCTGAGGTCCTTCCGTGGTTGCCCTTCTGGCGCTCCTCTTGAGCCGAGGCGCTCTTGGGGCCAACGAGGAGTGTCGTTCCTTATCCAGTGCACCTGGTGGTAGTAGCTTGAGTTGGTTGGACCGACGTCAGGCAGCCGTGCTCCCAGGCCTCCAGCGGCATGCGTGTCCATAAATCTTTGAGATGCGCGCGGATTTCTGCGGCGCCTCAGGCGCCGCCCCCCCCCCCCCTCCCCGCGTTCCGCGCGCCCTGCGCTGGGGAAGAGGTGTGGGGACGGGGGTTCCAGCGCCGACTCAGAAGAACTCCACGCGGGCCTCGCAAAGTTTATGCCTGTGCCGTGCTTTCTTCTGGTGTTGTGGTCTCTCCTGGGCACCCCGTCCCCCCCCCCCCTGGGCTCTGGCGACCTCCCAGGGATAGTTGTGGTGCCCCTAGCGCGTGGCCGATCTGTACACAATACCCGTCCATCGCTGAAAAGGTACTTTTGCGGGAGACGTCAACTGACCGCTTCACCGACCCTGGCCATGCACACTCTGGGCTCAGGATCGGTGTGATCGGTGTGTATGTCCACAGTCCCAAGCCAGGAGGCCCAGGACCAGCCTGGCCCAGATTATCATCTACACTAGCCGCCTCCCTACTTGAAGGTCCGAAAACGTACGCTTCTGAGCGCATCGCGAACTGGCGGCCGAAGGCTCAAGCTACTCTCAGCGCCTTCCTGATTCATATTGCACCAGAAAAATCCCTATCAGTGGACACTTTGAAAATTAGTGATGTGGATATTGAGATCGATTGTGAGATCGATAGTGAGATCGATAGTGTAATCGATAGTGCGGACGATTGTAAGGTCGATCGGGGGACCGAGAGTGAAGTCGATTCGATGGGATCGATAGTGAGATCGATCGCGAGACTGTTCGTGCGATCAATAGTGAGATCGCTTGTGAGATCGATAGTGAGATCGATTGTGAGATCGATGGTGAGATCGATATAGAGATGGGTAATGAGATCGATGGTGAGACCGCTCGAGGAAGAGCGACCAGGAACTCGGGATCCAGGGAACCCCGCTGCCCACCGAAATCGGCCTGGAACCGGGGACCGGGAACCCGGGAACCCGGCCGCCCACCGAAATCGGCCCGGAACTGTCGCCAAATCCTTCAATATCCGCTAGGACCCTTCCAGTGCAAGCACTGATTGGGGAATTTCTGCCTGCCTCTTCCGACCGACGTGCACCTGCAGAAGCGAGGAGGAGCGAGGAGCTAGGAAAAGCGCGCAAGAGCGACGGAGGAGAAGAATGAGGGCTCCACGTGTCTGTCTCTCTCGTTCCCGCTTTGCAGCCTCGCCCCCCAGCCGGCTCCTGCGGCGCTCTCGCGGAGCGTGCTCCTTGTTGCCAGGGTTCCGAGGCGGACCCAGCCGTGGCGGCGACCCGGGAGGCCCAGACAAACCAGAAGTCATCTTGTTTGTTGTGGCCGCCGCCGCCGTCGTCGCCGCCGCCACTGCCGTCGCCGTCGCCCGTCGCCGTCGCCCGTCGCCGTCGCCCGTCGCCGTCATCCGTCGTCCGTCGTCCGTCGTCCGTCGTTCGTCGTCCGTCCGCCGTCCGCCGTCCGCCGTCCGCCGTCCGCCGTCCGTCGTTTGTGGCCGCCTCTGCCGCCACCGCCAGTCGTCGTCGTCGTCGTCGTCGTCGTCGTCGTCGTCGTCGTCGTCGTCGTCGTCGTCGTCGTCGTCAGGCACAGCCGTCCTCCGTCGTCGGCGTTCTGACCCGGACCTTCCTTCCCCTCCTCCCTCCGCCTCCTCCTCCGCTCCCCCCCCTCCCCCCTCCCCTCCCTTTCTTCCTTCATCCTCTTCCTCTCCCCCCTCCCTCCTCTCCTCCCCCTCCCTCTCTCATTCTCCCCCCCGCTCCTCCCCCTCCTCCCTTCCCCCCCGCTCCTCCCTCCCCTCTCTCCTCCCTTTCCTCCCCCCCGCTCCGACAGCCCCCGACCCCCCGCCCCCTTGCCCTCGCCCCCGCCCGCACCAATGGCTGACCGCGCCGCCGAGCCTGCCGCCGGCACGCCGCCGCCGGCCGTGTCCAGCGGGGGCGGCCTCCTGGCGACCGCCGCGCGGGGCCCGCCCGGTGGGTCCGAAAGTTCCGACGGACGAGGGAGGCATGCAGGCAACGGGGTTCAGCCGGAGCGCCGGATCCTGAAGGATCCGGCAAAACCAGATTTGGGCCGAGTCGGGTCTGGGGCCCGCTGGGGCGGGTCTGGGAAGCCCCCTCCCCAACATGCAGCGCAGTTTTTCCCTGAATTGGGTGAACTGGGTTTGCGCTGAGCAGGGTTAGTCCGTGCCCGACCATGGACGGCGGCGGCGGAGGGACTGCGGACATGGCAAGGTGCGCCGCAGAAGCATAGGGACACCAGAAGGGTAGCAGACGAAAGGATGCAGGCAGCCTATGAAGAGATGACCCCCAGAGCAATCAGGTCATCCAATGAGTCAAACTACTTCGGCGCCTGGGTACGGTCATGAGCCCGACAACGTGTGGCTCGTTGCCCCTCCTGTCATCCTCATTCACATCCTACACCAGCCCATTTCCGTTATTCAAGTTGCTATCCTAAACCCCAGCGGACAATTGTTTTCGACTTTACGAGCCACTGCCAGAAATTTCGCCCAGGCCACATGGTGTTTGCGCAGGGTCCGCGCCCAAGGAAACAGACACGAAATCGTTGTTGAAATGCGACTGCCCCTGCAGGCTCCTCAGT
>CAUYUJ010020311.1:117519-130019 GCA_963575745.1 Prorocentrum cordatum | reverse complement strand
GCTCCAGCGCCGCCGCAGCAGGGTGATGCAATTGCTCGCGCGTTCGGCACCGGGGCTGTCAGCGGCCCTGGGTGGAGTCGTGGACCGGCACGGCGAACTTCTCACACGCCCAGAAGACATGCCCCAAGCCTGGCGCTCGCATTGGCAAGGGGTGCTCAGGCGTCGACAGCACGATGATCATGCTCTTCGACGCCGGCCCAGCACAACCTAGCTGTCTCCGCCGCTTTCGCCAGAAGGAGTGGTTGCCGTCGTGGGCGGACCTTGACAAGGCCATCAAGGAGGCACCGAAGTCATCCCCGGGGCTGGATGGTCTCCCGCTTGCTGTCTGGCGTTTGGGCGGAGATGTGCTCGAAGCAGCTCTTCGCGATTTGATGTCTTGCGGCGGCCCGGAGATTGTTTCCCGGGACTGCCCCGCCTTCAACGATTTTTTGATGGTCTTCTACCCAAGGTGAAGGACGTAGTTTTTCAGGCATTCTGGATCAAGGCCACCTTCGGGGTCGGCGCTTTCCAGGCGAATATGGGCAAGGCAGGCTCCGCTGCGGGACGGAAGTGCAGCGCGGGAGGCTCCAGGGCGTCGCAGCGTCGCCCTGCGACGGCAGCGAGCTCTGCGCCGTCGCGGGGGCGCGCTCGGGGTCGCGACAGCGGCCGCCAAGGAGCAGCGCGCACTCGCGAGGCGCTGCGCCGTCGCGAGGCGGCCTCGGAGATGAGGGTTGTGAGTGGAGAGTCCGCCTTTGACAAGGCCGACGTCTGCGTTCAAATGGGGGGGCCCGCTCCCCCACGATGCCAGTCCACCCGTCCCCCCAGCCCTCGGGACAGGGCCGGCCTGTTTTTGCTCTCGCAGCCTTGTGATCCGAGACGCACTCCCTGATCTATCTTATCTTACCAACCTCTCCGCAGTGCTTCGGGCTGGGGACGTAGCGCGACCCTTCGGCGAACTTGAGTCCCGTGCGGCGAGCTTCACGGGTGAGCGCCAAGCCAGGCCGGGAGGGCGTGTTTCCCTATCTGTTTGCTTTCGTTCAGGCGTGCACCAAGAAGCACGGCTGCCCTACCGGCCATCGCCCCGTGAAGGTCGGCGAGTTGCAGGATTGGGACACGGCATTGCGCCAGCTGTGCGGCAGGCACGTGCGCAACTTCACGTAGATTTTGGACAACAGGAAGGAGATTGTGATGCTTCCCCTGGACCTCCTCCACCAGCCTTCCTGGGGGCTCCACGGAGCTACAGGGGTAATTTGTCTAGGGAAGTCACGGGCGAAACGCGACCAAGATTAGTAAATCTTGGTCGCTTTGTTAAAGCGGCCCCCGCCGCGTTGCCGCGCCCGCGTCTGGCAACGATCCGCGCGAGCATCCCTTCGCGTGCTGTCCGCGCCAGCGCCCGGGCGTTGGGTAAAGGGCGGTCGCGGAAGTCATCCAGGGGGGGCCCCGCGGCGCCCGACGCGCGCGCCGTTGTCGGCGCGCGCGTTTCCTGTCCGCGCCGACGCGCCCACGCGTTTGCCCGAGGGAGCGCGGCGGGCCTCCCTTTTCGGTTCTCGCCGGCGCGGAATGCCAGCTGCGATTCGCAAGCGGCGTCGGGAATTCTCCGCGGCAAATCGCGGGGCGTTGGCCGCCGCGGCGTCGTTGCCGCGAGACGTCGGAGTAGATCGTTGCGCGCGGTGACTCCCCGACCTCATGTTTGTAGTTTCGTAGGTGACGAATGGCCGCGCCAGGGTCGCGTCGAAACCTGGGGAATCACTTATATGGAAGACGGGTCGGGGATGAAAAAGAGGAGGAAGAGGAAGAGGAAGAGGAGGAGGAGGAGGAGGAGGAGGAGGAGGAGGAGGAGGAGGAGGAGGAGGAGGAGGAGGAGGAGGGAGAGGAGGAGGAGGAGGAGGAGGATCATGAGAGGGAGGTGGAGGCGGAGGCCAGGAGAGGAAAGGAGGAGGAGACCAGGTGAAAGGGAGGGGGGGAGGGGGCCAGGGGAGGGGAGGGATGGGAGGGACAAGGGGCAGGGCAATCTGGAGGATCGGATCAGAGGTGAGAAGAAAGGGGGCGAAGACTACAGTAGTTTTGTATGCATTTGAACCAGAGTTGTTGTCGGTGCGCCGCAGAAGTTGTCCATTTGGGGCAAGCGGCGCCTGCCCGTCAGTTGCCGCTGCCTGTTTCGTATGACAGTCGCCGTTTGGGCATCGTTCCCATAACTCCGTGCACAATCTGGGCGTGCCAAGAGGAGTCTCCGCATCCAGAAACGATACCCAGACGAGTTACCCTGATCAGGGATCTGAAGTGACCCTGATCAGTGCTGGGTAAGACGTCATACCGCAAGATGGGGAGGATTGAGGAGGAATCCGAGGAGGAGCAGGAGGAGGATGAGGAGTAGGGAAAGGGGGCGGGGCGGGAGGAAGGAGGAGGAATATGCGGATGAGGAGGAGTAGGAGTAGGAATAGGAGTAGGAGTAGGAGTAGGAGTAGGAGTAGGAGTAGGAGTAGGAGTAGGAGTAGGAGTAGGAGTAGGAGTAGGAGTAGGAGTAGGAGTAGGAGTAGGAGTAGGAGGAGGAGGAGGAGGAGGAGGAGGAGGAGGAGGAGGAGGAGGATCAGAAAGGCCAGAGGCTTCTTGGATGCCTCTCGAAATCTCTTCGGATATCTCGAGAGCTTCTTGGAGTCCTTAGGGGGCCTCTCGGGGGCTTCTTGGTGGGGGCATCTTGGTGTCCCTTGGGTGCGTCTGGGAGCCTCTTGGGGGCTTCTTGGGAGCCTCTTTGGGGCCTCTCGCGGACTTCTTGGGGCCTCCTGGGCACCTCTTGGGGCTGTCTTGGAGCGCTCTTGGGAGCCTTGGGGGCAATCGTGGGGCCATCTTGGAAGAGTTCGATCAGAGAACGGGGGGTACTCAATTGGGCCCGCCGCCCCACCAGGAGGCCAAACTGTGGCCAAAGTCAAATCAGTGATTGTGGCTTTCTCGCCGAGGCCATAATGGACGCTCCAACCCTTCGCGACGCTCCCCGTCCACGTCAAGAGGTAGAGGGCAGGGGGAGGGGTCAACTCCTAGATAGCAGGCCGTCCAGCTCACTCCCCCCACCCGCCCTCCCAACACATAAGTAATACCCGGGTGCCTGCAGATCGCTTAGGAACGCCACACATGCCATGCGCGCTACGGCTTACAGAAGCACCGGGCACCCTGGAGGCCCAAGGGTCCCAGGTGCGGCACATGCTCCACGTGCGCCAATTGGGCTACGCGCTCCAGCCGCGCCAGGTGCGCCAGCTACGGGGAACCAATAGGGACCCCAGGCGCCTGGGGCCCTGGCCCCAAGGAGTTCAGGATCTTGAATCCCCCTGTCGCGAGGTGCCGAGCATTCTGCGAGCAGGGCGGCTCCTCCAGGGAGCACAAGGCATCGGTACCGATGGGCAAGTTGTGACATACTGAGGAGTCGCGAAGCAAATGAGAGCTCAGAGAAAAGAGGTCTTGTGTATGCTCCAGCTTTGGAGCCACGGCGTATCTTATATTGTTTTTGTGACGAGGATGGGTGGCCTGCGCGCAGCAAGCGACATGCCGGCACCCCTGCCGTCCCAGTCAAAATCCAATGGACAGTGGTCGCGGGGCGCCCGTGCGTGCGCCAGATGTGGAGACAAAGTGCATGTTGCATTTTTTCCCCAACCATCCTGTGGTGTTGGGTCCTCGTTTTGAAGAGAAACGCCCCGCGTTCCTCACTCCTCTTTCCTCCTCCCCCTCCCTGCCTCTGCCCTCGACGTGTTAGCCATTTCGGCACCCAATTCACGGGGTTCGTGGCCCATAGGGAGCTCCACCGAGAGCCCCAGTGGCAGGGCCCGCATGCGCTCGACGCCCATTTTGGCACATCCCTCACACGGTTCTTGGCCCCATAGGGAGCTCTGTCGAGGGCCGCAGTGGCAGGGCCAGCATGCGCCCGGCGCACATTTCGGCACACCCCTCACACGGTTCGTAGCCCCATAAGGAGCTCCACCGAAGGCCCCAGTGACAGGGCCCGCATGCACCCGACGCCCATTTCGGCACACCCCTCACACGGTTCGTGGCCCCATAGGGAGCTCCACCGAGGGCCCCAGTGGCAGGGCCCGCATGTTCCCGACGCCAATTTCGGCACAGCCCTCACATGGTTCGTGGCCCCATAGGGAGCTCTATCGAGGGCCCCAGTGGCAGGGCCCGCATGCGCCCGACGCACATTTCGGCACACCTCTCACACGGTTCGTAGCCCCATAGGGAGTTCCACCGACGTCCCCAGTGGCAGTGTCTGCATGCGCCCGACGCCCATTTTGGTACACCCCTCACTCGGTTCTTGGCCCCATAGGGAGCTCTATCGAGGGCCCCAGTGGCAGGGTCAACATGCGCCCGACGCCAATTTCGGAACACCCCTCACACGGTTCGTGGCCCCTTAAGGAGCTCCACCGAGGGCCCCAGTATGCGCCTGACGCCCGTTTTGGCACACCCCTCACACGGTTCGTGGTCACATGGGGAGCTCCACCGACGGCCCCAGTGGCGGGGTTCGCATGCACCCTTGCCACACCCCTCACACGGTTCGTGGCCCCACAGGGAGCTCCACCGAGGGCCCCGGTGGCAGGGTCCGCATGCGCCCGACGCCAATTTCGGCACACCTCTCACACGGTTCGTGGCCCCATAGGGAGCTCCACCGAAAGCGGTACCCACAACGCGGTACCCATGACAGCACATGGTTGGGTTTTTCGCCAAGATAATCTCCAAGGGATGGTGGGGGGGTGCTCGTTGGTCCGGGTTCGCCTGGGGGAAGGGGTGTTTATTAATAGGGAACAGGGATAAACCCCTCCCCGAAGGGGAAGACTGGGGTTGGAAGGGGAAAGAGCCCAGGTCATTCACGCCCTGAAGGTCCTGTTGGGCTGCCCGTCGCCGCGTGGCGCGCCAGTTCCGAGCTCGTGAGGTCCGCATGAATTTCTTGGATTGGCGCCGCCAGGGGGGGCTCCAGCGCCTTTGACACTTGCTGTTTCAGTGTTTTCTTGAGTGGTTGCTGTTCTACTTCTCCGCCACCAGATGGCATGTAGTGCGAGCGCTCCCTGCGCAAGGCGGGATGTTTACCATGCCCCCACTCTGGCCCCCTCGTGGGGTTGGGGCGTGAGCGCGCGTCGACCGCCTGTCAGAACCCCTTCCTCCTCCCGAGGGCATGGAGTGCGAGCGCTCCCTGCTGATCGCCACCATTGACCAGCTCCGCGCCGCGGCAGAGGCCGCGGTGCAGCGCGCGGAACAGGCCGAGGAGGCCAGGCAGGCGGCGCTGCGGCAGTCCTTCGACCCAGGGCTCAGGCCCTCGGCGACCCTCGGCGACGACCACGGCGGCGGCAGAGGCGGCGGCTGCGACGACGGCGACGGCGGTGCGCGCGCGCTCCGGCAGCGCTTCGACGACGACGACGTCGACGGCGATGACGACAGCGGTGGCCGCTGCGGCGGTGCTTTAAGAAGAGTAAGCTCTTCTTCTTTCTGTTGGCTTCGGGATCCCCCGTCGCGGCCGCGACTGGACGCGGCTCGAACAAACATTGGTTCGGGGACCACGGAGGGCCGGGGGATCGATTCTGCGCTAACGGTGGGTTGGCTGGGACATCCGAGCAGGCACCTGCAGAGGGTGCGTGGCTGTGCGGGTGTTATGGCCGTCGCAGTTGTCGCCCTCCGTGGCCGCCCTTCTCCGGCCAACTGCCCAGGTTCTAGGTGGCAACTCGCCTAATCGAGTCGCCCTTCTGAGCTGACCGCGTCTTCAGTCTTATGATGTTCCGACCCGCTTTACCTTGATCGCCAGAAAGACTTTCGAGCACCAAAAGAGTACCGAAACTCGAGGGTTTTTACGTGTCGGGCCCTGGGAGACACTCGTCCGACACTGTTTCAACACTGTTTCGGCACTCTTTCGACACTTTTCTGGGTGCTCGAAATTATTCCTGAGATGTGGTCCTTAAGTACGATGGGAGCAAAATAACCTTGCCCTTCTTAGCTGACCTTCCCCTTGCCCCCCCACCAAGGGGCATCTGTGCGTCGACCCTGGGGCGGCGGCGACCTCCAGGGGGACTCGAGCGGTATGCAGATCCTCCCGCCCCACGTGCTTTCGGTCGGTGTCTAGCTTTTCTATCGGGGGCCCCTCCTTTCCATCACCTGCTTGAGGAGGAGGAGGAGGAGGTGGAGGAGGAGGAGGTTCGGATCGGATCGGATCGGATCCGATCGGTCAGTTAGCCTCGGGATGAGAATGCGGTGGTCCAGGGCGCCTTCAGGGCGCTCCTGAGCACCATGGCCTGGCGACGGCACCTCATGGCTTGCCGGCTCCCAGAGTTTCAGGGTTCATTCGCATCTGCTCTATGTTCGGAGCGCTCCCCTGCCCTCTGGGGGGGGGCGCCTATGTGCTCCAGGATCGGGGGGTGGCAGCCCCGTGGCAGTCAATTGTTCACTCGCTCCGATCCTGGGCCACCAGGCCGATTGATGTAAAAACCTTCCTGGATAGGCCGGCCGCTCCGATTCTGGGCAGGCAGGCCAAGCCGTGGGGGTGTATACGCGTCGACGTCTGTGCTCGCGACACTGGGATCTGAAAGCCCTTCTCGTTGGGCTGGTCCTTTGGAGCCTCTCGCTGTCCCGCCGGCCAGGCTTTGTCAGCGCCACGCCCAAGTGTGAGGTCAGCCGACGTCGCCAACGTACGCCGACGACGCCACGACAACGACGCACGATGGTGAAGACTTGCGAGGACTACGACGCACGACGACAACGACGCACGGCGATGCCAGCGCTGCCCGCGCCGCCGATGGACTCTTGTGGGCCTGGGGCCTCTTGGGGGAAGCCGAAGGGCCTGCCGATGGACCGCCGAGTCGCCACAGCGTCGTCTCCGTCTCCGTCTTCGTCGTCGTCGTCGCCGCCGCCGCCGCCGTCGTCGTCCTCGTCCTCGTCGCCGTCCTCGTCGTAGTCGTTTTCGTCGCCATCGCTGTCTTCGTCCCCTCTCAAACATCTACCCCTGGAACTGTCCAGGCGTGCTGCGTCTTGACCAGATGTCCAAGCGATTCCAGCCATGGCCACGAGGGCGCCCCAGGAGGTAACCGAAAAACGGCAATCTAAGCGTCGGCGTCGTTCATCGTCGTCGTTGTCGTCGTCGTCGTCGTCGTTCATCGTCGTCGTCGTCGTCGTCGTCTTCCCCGTCGAGTGCCGGCCCAGGGACTTCATCAGCTCCGAGGTTAGACGGGCGGTCCGCGCCGCAGCCGACCAGGCCACCCCATCTTCGCGCTTTCGTCGTCGTCGCCGCCGTTGCCGTCGTTGTCGTCGTCGGTGTCGTCCTCGTGCGACATCGCCACCGTCGTCGCAAACGTCGCTGACGTTGCGCGGCGCTGCCTCGCGACACCGTCGTCGTGCGACAGCTTCGGCGGCGGCTGCGACGTCATCGTGCGACCTCGTCGTGCGACCTCGTCGTGCGACGTCGTCGTGCGACGTCGTCGTGCGACGCCGACTTCGTCGTCCTCATCGCGCCACGCCGTCGTGCGGCGGCTGCTCTGCGACGTACGTAGTCGTGCGATGCCGTCGTCGCCATCGTGCGACGTCGAGGTGCGACGCAGTCGTGCAACGTTGTCTTCGCCGTTGTCGTCGCCGTCGCCGTCGCCGTCGCCGTCGCCGCCGCCGCCGCCGCCGCCGCCGCCGTCGTCGTCGTCGTCGTCGTCGTCGTCGTCGTCGTCGTCGTCGTCGTCGTCGTCGTCGTCGTCGTCGTCTCGGATGTGTTCGAGCGTTCCTGGAAGTTCTAGTTGCGGCGGCTGGACGCAGCTCGAGAATCTGGCCAGAATGGCCCGAGGGTTGGGGCAGGAGGCGGACTATGAGCGGATCTCGTCACCGCGCGGGGGCGTCGAGAGGGAGGGAGGGAGAGGGAGGGATGAAAGGGAGGGAGGAAGGGAGGGAGGGAGAGAAGGAGGGCAGCAACGACGCGACGACGAAGCCGCGCGACGACGCCGCACGACGACGACAGCGACGTCCGCGGGCGAGCCCCAGGCCACGGCGGAGCTCCGTGCCACGGCCGAGGACGGCGGGGGCGACCCCTGGGAAGCCTCGCCACTCCGCCTCCAGCCCGACCTCCAGTGTCGTCGCACAGGGACGTCGTGCGTCGCCGCCGCCGCCGCCGCCGCCGCCGCCGCCGCCGCCGCCGCCGCCGCGTCGTCGTCGTCGTCGTCGTCGTCGTCGTCGTCGTCGTCGTCGTCGTCGTCGTCGTCGTCGTCGTCGTCGTCGTCGTCGTCGTGGTCGTCGTCGTCGTCGCCGTCGTCGTCGTCGTCGTTCTCGTCGTTTTCGTCGTCGTTTTCGTCGTCGTCGTCGTCGTCGTTTTCGTCGTCCGCGTTGCAGAGGAGGAGAAGGAGGAGGAGGAGGAGGAGGAGGAGGAGGAGGGGGATGAGGAGGAGGAGGAGGAAGAGGAGGAGGAGGGGGAGGAGGAGGTAGAGACCAGCACCACCACGCCCAGAACGTCGGCGAGCAGTACGACCGAGAGCAACACCACGAGTGGGACGAGCACGAGACGTACCAGCAGCACCACCACGCACACCACGTTGGCGAGCAGTACAATCGAGAGCAGCACCAGGAACATGACCAGCTCGACCGATACGGGCAGCACCGCGACGCCCAGCACGACGGCGAGCAGTACGACCGAGAGCAGCACCACGAGTGTAAAGAGCACGACTGGTACCAGCAGCACGGGTACGCCCAGCACATCGGTGAGCAGCACGACCGAGAGCAGCACCGCGAGTGTGACGAGCACGACCGACTTCAGCATCACCACTACGCCGAGCACGTCGGCGAGCAGTACGACTGAGAGCAGCGCCACGAGTACGACGATCACGACCGAGACCAGCAGCACCACCACGCCCAGCACGTCGGCGAGCAGTTCGACAAAAAGCAGCACCACGACAGTGACGAGCACGATCGGGGTCAGCAGCACCGCCACGCCCAGCGCGTCGGCGAACAGTACGACCGAGAGCAGCACCACGAGTGTAAAGAGCACGACTGTTATCAGCAGCACGGGTACGCCCCGCACATCGGTGAGCAGTACGACCGAGAGCAGCACCGCGAGTGTGACGAGCACGACCGACTTCAGCAGCACCACTACGCCGAGCACGGCGGCGAGCGGTACGACGGAGAGCAGAGCCACGAGAATGACGAGCACGACAGGTACCAGCAGCACCACTAGCATCACTACGACCAGCACGTCGGCGAGCAGCACGGGTACAGGTATAACCATGAGTGTTCCGAGCGAGCCCAGTACCAGCAACACCACTACGCCCAACACGTCGTCGAGCAGCAGCGGTGAGAGCAGCAACGCGAGTGTTCAGAGTGCGACTGGTACCAACAACACCACTACAACCAGCACGACGATAAGCATTACGAGCACGACCAATACCATCAGCATCATGCTTCACAGCAACATTGCAACTAGCGGCACCACACTGACCAGCACGACGGACAGCAGCAGCGCCACGTCCAGCAGCACAATCACTGGTGAGACCAGGGGAACTTGCCGCACCGTCCCCGAGAGGGCGTTGCGCCTCTTCTGGCACGCCCGCGGACGGTCGCAGGTGCTTGCGGCCTTGCTGTTCTGGGCGCTCTCGGCATGGAATGCCGCCGGCCATCGGGGGAGTGCAGGATGTCAGCTGGAGCCGACTCAGCAGCTGCCAATCCCCCTCACCATGCTGTGCCTCGCAGGCCATCTCACGTGCGCTCTCGCGGTGCTCACCTGTCTCTCTGTGGACCTGCTCTTTGCCGTACTAACGATCGGGCGGCGCCTCATGGCCAGGCCCTCCAAGGCGTGCGGACTCGTGCAGAAGTATGGCAAGAAGTACGCTCTCGCGATCGTGCTGCTCGTTAGTTGCCTGCTGGCCGCTGCGCTTACGGGAGCTGCTGTCGGTGCCCCCAGCTACACGATGACGTTGGCCACGGCTACATTGAGTGCCCCGACGCCTCGGGCTCCTCGTCACCACGGCTGGACGCAGCTCGAAAACCTGGCCAGGAGGAACCAAGCTTACGGGATGACGCCAGCTGCGATGGCCGCGACGTGGCGCGAGCTGGGCTTCGACTGCACGCTGGGGTACCCCGGGGAAGGCCCTGGCGCGGCCGCGGCCGCCACAGCGGACGATATGGACACGAATGCGCCGACCGACGACGGGCTCCTCGAGGCAAGACACGGGCGGATTCGGGCGCAACGAACTGGCGAATCCTCCCGCTCTGGCACTGCTGCTGCCGCTGGGCATGGCGCCCTACCAGACGACGCTGCCGGGCAACGGTCGCGACGACGGCCACGAGAGGACGCCGCGACGTGGTACGCCACGCTCCCCCGGACGGGCAGAGCAGCTACGTGCGCGATGTGTACTTCCATTATACCGCCGCAGGTGATCCGCTGTCGCACAAGCATTGCGCCGCAGAGCCCCGTCGCCTGCTTGGAGTGCGCTCTTGTCTGCGCCCAGACCAGCAACGCTGCCTTGGAACTGGCCGACGACCTTCCTTTTGCACTCAAAAGAGAAGTTGAACACAAATGGGCTGCCGTCGTCACCGCGCCGGCGCCGCGTGCGCCAGCCGACGCGCAACTCCAACTCGACACGGCCAGGCACGCCAGCAGCGACGCCAACGCCGAATGGGCGGACGCCATCACGCCAGAAATGGTCCAACAACCAGTGCCCACGGCCGCCCATATACCGCCGCACGCTCGCGGGGTGGTGGGCGCCATCATAACGGAGCACACGAAGGCTTTCGCCCACGAGATCCACCACGGCACCCCGGAGTCCATCACCAAGGCGGCCAAGCGTTGGTTCATGCTCCCTAAGCTGCTGTTCGGGCACGCCAACCTCCGAGGCGGCAAGAGAGGCAACGCTCAGCTCACCACTACGCTGTTCCGCCGGGCCACGGAGATCAGGGAGCACCGCGAAGCGCAGCTTTGGGGCGCCGTCCTTGATTCCGCCCCACCTCCTTTGCGCGCCAGGCGGAAGACTACCGCAGAGCACGACGTTATGACGGCGCGCAAACTCGTGGAGGCAGGCGCCGTGGGCAAAGCTACGAGAGTCCTCCGCGAAGCGCTCGAAATTGCAGGAGACCAGCTGACCGTGCAAGCCGCGCCGCAGCTCTTCCCACACCATCAACCACAGCCACCAGCAGCCTACGACGAACAGGACGACGAGCAGCAACAGTTCGAGCTACACTTCGCCAGAGCCTTGCGGGCCGCACCAAAACGAAGCGCAGCTGGGCCCGACGGGTGGCGGTACGAGCACTTCCAACTCGTCCAAACTGACCTGTCCGCTCTGTGTGCCCTGGCCACAGTGGCCGCAGCACTAGCCCGCGGCACCCTCCCGCAGGAAGTGCAGGAACTGGCGACGGCCGCCCGCCTCCTCCCGCTCACCAAGAGCCCCACCCGAATCCGCCCCATCAACCTCGCCAGCCCGCTCCGCCGTCTCGCGTCCAAGGCGGTCAACAAAATGGCGGCGGACGAGGTCGCCGAGGGGCTTCGCGGCAAGCAGTACGGGTACAAGCACACGGCTGGGGCGGAACTAGTCCACAAGCACGTGACCACTGCCCTCCACGTCCGCCCGGACTACGCCGTGCTCTCTCTGGACGCTGCAGACGCCTTCCAGAACCTGAGCAGGGTGCACATCAACGAAGGTATCGATACTCACTGCCCAAAACTCCGCCGATGGGCAAGAGGCTTCCTGCCGGACGCCGGGCAGGTAGTCTACCACGACACCGGGGGCAGAAGACACATTTGGAACCAAACGACGGGGATCTTCCAGGGGTGCGGCATGGCCACCACGCTCTTCTGCCTCGGACTCGACCGAGCCCTCGAGAGAGCCAAACACCAACTCGACGCAGCAGGTATACAGCACGAGCTCTTCGGCTACATCGACGACCTCACCATCCTTGCGAAGCCTGAAGACCTGCCCACCACATACGCAGCATACACCAACGCACTCAGCCAAGCCGGCCTCCAAACACGCGTCGACAAATGTGAGGTGTGGGCGAGGAATCCTGCCGCGATGCCAGCGGGCCTACCCGTGCCGCGAGTAGAGCAGCCCACCATCTTACGACAACACGCCGACGACTACTCCGGCCTGGCACCGACGCCGGTAACCGCCGACCAGCACGCCGAGGAGGGCAGCCTGCACTCACCCGCCTCGCCGCGACTACAACGCCAACGAACCAGGAGGACGACTGCCATGGCCAGACTCATGGACCTTCACAAAGCCGGCCTAGACGTTCAGACGTCTTTGGTACTTCTACGAACCCTCACTGCAGGAGACATGACTTGGTACATGCGCACCACCGGGGTTCCCGCCCAAACGGCGACACAGCTCGACGCCGACCTGCTCAGCACACTGGAGGAGCTAGTACAAACGCACGACCTCACAGCGGAGCAGAAAGAGAAATACTGGCACCCTGTCGCTTTGGGCGGCTTGGGATTCCAGAGCGTGAGCGCAGCGCGCCTGGATGCCCAAGCGGCCTCGTGGGCGCTCTGCGAGAAGCCAGTGCTCCAGCGACTGGGCCTTCGCGACAGAGATGACCTT
>CAUYUJ010020311.1:95000-114919 GCA_963575745.1 Prorocentrum cordatum | reverse complement strand
GGAGGAGGAGGAGGAGGAGGAGGAGGAGGAGCAGGGAAGTCAATGACATGAAAACCGTAACAGGGGGTCGAGGATGATCCGATATAGGATAGGGATGACGACGACGATGTTTGCGGTGGTGGTGGTGGTGGTGATGGTCGTCGTCGTGATGGTGATCATGTCACGCGACGGCAGCCGCGACGGCGGCGACTGGCGGCGGCGATCGGCACTGGTGGCGAGCGGGGGCGGCTGTCTGAAGCTGGCGGTGGCGGCGACGGCGGAGGCGGCCAGGCCTGCGGCGGGCGGCGAGCGGCGGCGGCGAGCGGCGGTTACGAGCGGCGGCCGCGAGCGGCGGCGGCGAGGCGGCGGCGAGCGACCGGGCGCGGAGGAAGCCACGGCGGAGCTGCGGGCCGCCGTCGCGGAGGCGCGGCAGCTGCGCCCTTGCGGGCGGGCCCCGCTGGCGGAGCGAGGCCCGCCGCGGCCCCCGCCCTCGGCGCGGCGGCGGCCTCTCGGCACGACGGCTCCTCGGGCGCGCCTCGCCGCGGCCCTCCGCCACAGCCCCTCGGCGAGCCTCCGCGATGGTTTGAGGAGTCCCTGCGCTGAGGGCTGCGGCGCTTGTTTAGAGGCCCCGCCTGCGCGATTCTGCGCCCCAGGAGGCCAGTCTCGGTTCATGGGGCCGTCAGAGAACGAACAGCCAGTCCTGGGGAGGGGTCGAGAGGTCCATCGAGGGTGCGACGACGCCGGCGCCAGCGACGACGGAGGTTCGAGGCTCGACGGTCGAAGATCTGACCTTCCTGGCGCGCCCTTTGTGTCCGGTGGGGTCTCCTCGTCGCCGCGGCCAGGCGTGGTCCAGAAGGCGGGCCAGGATGGACCCCCCGAGGCGGGTTCAGAGGAGTGGTTGTCAGCCGGGGTTTGGCCGGGAGCAGAGATCAGGGAGAACGACAGCCAATCGCGGGCAACAAGGGAGACCGCTAATCGCCCATGCCTCGCCGATCGGGGCCTGGGTGCCTCATGCTGCCCAGGAACGTGCAGTTTCCCCATCGGGGGCCTGGCCTCCAGGGGCCAAACATGGCGAAGCCCTCCAAGGGCTCGGGCAGACGGCACCAGGGGGGGGGAAGTATTCGCATCTCATTTTCTGGCACGTCCCGTTGTGAGGACCTGGCCGTGAGCGTTTGGGTGTGAGAGCGAGCCCGAGTGGACGACGAGTAGTTACGACGACGACGACGGCGACGCCGGCGGTGAGCAGGCCCCCTTCCCTCTCCTTCTTCTTATTGTTCGTCGTGCTCCCTCTCATCTCTTCCTCCAATCTCCGTTCTCCCTGTTCCTGTGTCCTCCTCCTTCGTCAGTCATCTTTTCTCTGTTCTGGCGGCCGTCCTTTTCCCTTCGTCGAAGTTATCATGGGGCTCTGAGTGGACAGGTGTCAGAGGTGCAAAAACCGCGCGCCTCGCTCGGTACATGCCCACGATCTGGCCGCCTGGGTTTCGGAAACCAGCGCCTCGCTCAAGATATTCTTATAATCGGTTCTGAAAGCACCGAAGCCCAAGCTTTAAACAGGCAAACCGCCCGAGACATCCCCACAATCTGAGCGCGAACGAGCCCGTTTAACACCCCTTGGCGGCTCCCCCTTGGGGTGCAAAACCAGGGCCTCGCTCGAGACATCCTCAAAGCGCTGAAGCCCAAGCCACCAGTCAGGCAAACCGCCCGAGACATCCCCACAACCTGGGCGTGAGCGGGCCCAGGAGATGCCTCCCTGGCGGCTCCCTCTTGGGGTGCTGGAGCCAGCGCCTGGCTCGAGACATCCTCACACTCTGAGTATGAGCGGGTCTGAGCGGGGAAGAGGATGATATGAGTGAGTATGAGTGAGTCTGAGCATGAGCGAGTTTGAGTGAGGATGAGGAGGACGTGAGTGAGTATGAGAGTGAGTGAGTCTGGGTATGAGTGAGTTTGATTGAGGAAGCGGCAGGAGTGGGGGAGAGGGAGGTGTGACCCTCATCTTAGGATGTGGGGAATAAGCGATGGATGAAGAAACACATTTCTTTGCATCACCTCTTGGGTGCCGCGGTGGCTTTGGAGCCACCTTCCTGCAATCCTCGGTCGCTCCCCGCTTGGCGTCCCCCCGCTGAGAATCGCAATTCTTGTTTCAGCCGCTGGAGCACAGCACACGATCTTGCAGGTGCCAGCTAGGTCCGAAACGTTCTGTGCCGGAAGACCTGGGCATTGGGCGCGACGACCGCCGAGGGCCACAGGGCCGCAGCGCGATAACATCCACCCGGAAGGCCTCCTCGACCTCGCAGCCGTGGATCGGTCGCCGCCTATCTACGGCGTCGACCGCGGCCAGTGGCGGCGGCAGCGAGCGACGCGCTGGCCGGCGAGCGGCGCGCGGCGGCGGCGGCGCCGCCGCCGATCCGCGGCGACTACTGGCGGTGACTGGCGGCGGCGGGCGGCGCGCGGCGAGGTCTCGTCGCGGCGATCCTTGCCGCCGCGGCGAGGATCTCCCCGACGAGGATCTTCCCGACGAGGATCCCGGATCCCAGTCAGCCGATTCTTTTATTTTCAATGCGCTGCCCCAGAGGTAGTTTTTCGTCCTGGATCCGCCCCTGGTGGCCCCTGGGGTCCGATAGCGGGCCCCAAGCAGGCCGACCCCGACGAAACCCGCCTGGACTGGCGAAGCCACATCATCGTCGGAGATCTGGGGGCGCCGCCGTGGCTTCAGCGGCGATCCCCTCCGCGGCGGGGCCCGCGCGCCGCGACTTTGCGAGGGGCGGCTCCCGCCGTGGGCACGCCGCCGCTGCCGGCTGGCGGGCCGCCAGGCGGCCGCGCCACGGAAGGGCACGAAGGCGCCCGGGCGCTGCGGGAGCGAGTCGGCCTCGGGCGTTGCGCTACGGGGGGGCGATAGATGGGGGAGCGCAGAAATCCAGGCCTCCTACAGGGGGTACGAGTAGATGGGGTCGGAGGATCGCGCCGCATCACCGATGCATCGGCGATGTGGCTCGATGTGGAGCCAGATTTTCTCCACTTTGGCGGCGCCGATGCATCGCCGACGTTGTCGGTGCACTGCCGATGCGTCGGCGATGCGGCGCGATCCTCCAAACCCACCTACTCGGCCCACATGTGAGAGGCCTCCAAGTAAGGTGCGCCTTTCGTGCACCTTGCGAGGCCTCCAAGGAAGGTGCACCTTTCGTGCACCTCAGGGGCCCTGGATGGGGTCCTCTGGGGCTCGAAAGGGGCACGAAAGGTGCACGCTTCTTCGCCCCTCGCCCCCTCATTCAGGCAACGCCCCACGGCCCTCCTTCCTCCCACTCGGGGGCCCCCAGAACGATGCGCTGACCATCCCGTGTGGCCGGTCCATGCGGCTTCGGAGGGGGGGCGGCTGCAAGGTTTTGTGACTTGGGTCGTTCTCCGAGGGTGCCTCGGGCGACTGGGGCCTTCGGGGTCCCGGAACCGTGCGGCCAGGTCTCTGGGGATCCCGGGTTCACCGCGCAGACGTCCTCGGCGGCCGTCGGCGGCTCTTACTGGGCTTCCTCGTCGCCAACAGCTGGATTCGCCTCGAGAAGTCCTGGTCAGCATGCAGACCAGGCCCCAGAACCGTCAGAAAGCTCTTTCGGGTGAAAAGCTGGTCGCAGGGAACGGGTCTAGACCAGGGGCGAGTCGTTCGTCTTCTCCTCAGCTCGCCATGAAGGAGTGGGTGCCGAGGGAAGGGGATCCGCTTCGGAATTGTAGCCAGAACGCACCTCGTGATTGGCCCGGGGGTCGAGTTTTGACCCCCGACCAAGGAGTCGCGATGAAGGCAGCGGATCCTTTGGGCAACGGGTCCCAAGTAAGGTTTTCAATAGTTCGCGGCCACCTGGGGCCCTCCATGGGTCCCGGGACTGTCAAAAACGGTGATGGAGGAACAAGTAGACCAGGGGAAGGCCTCGGGGTCCAGGATACGTTTCCCTCGGTACCCTTTTCCTTCATGCCAATGCAGCGTCAGAGCCGTCCCAGCGTGAACTGGGATAGGCTGGTAGCCTGTCCACCGAGTGTTCATGCTCGGTTGCTTCGCAGCTGGTGTCGTACCGAATCTTACGACGACAGTCATTCTATTCTATCGCGAGTTCGACCGAGAGGTTGAGGTACACAAGTTTCGAGAGGCCCGCATCAATGTCGCCCAGCAATGCGAAGTATCCTGGCATCTTACCTGGGAATAAGTCTTAGGAAGCGTCCTGGGCGGAGCCGATTTTGAAACTCCGCGACCGATGTCGTTTCATGAAGTCGCTCAAGCAAGTCTTGACTCTGTCGCTGAAGGCTTGTAATCGGATTGCGAGTATAGTGCTGCTGTTCGTTGCTTAGTTTTTCCCGCCCGCAGCTGGCACCAAGTGGCAGGTACATATCGGATCACAGAGTCTCACGTGTGTTTCCCGCCACGCCCTAGCCGACGGTATGCTGTACAATCTCGCCGTGACTGGGAACACGTCTCTGCTCGATCTCCTGAGCACGAAGCGAGGGCCGCTGCATATCGAACATGCATCGAGCACCTGCGTCGAGAAGCTTGAAACTTGAAGACGCCCTCGACGGGCTTGCAGCTTATGTTGATGCAACTTTTTCATCCTGTATACAAGTGGTCAGTCATTGTGCACATCTATGTGAGGCACCAAAAACTGTCGAGGATCCCGAGGCTGCCCGCATGTTCGAGCCAGGACTGCAGAAGAACATGTCTTGGTTGGTGAAGTAAGGATTCCCGTTTATCTCGTTGCAGACTCAGTCATTTCATATGTCTTTCGGTTTTGCAAGCGATTCGCCTCGGAAGTGGGCCCTGTGCCCGTGGAGAGTGCGACTATCAGTTTTGTAAGACTTGGGTGGGCGGGCCTTCATGTCGTCCCGTGCAATGCTTGGAATACCTCGGAGATACTGTCAGCCCACCCTTGGGTGCAGCTTCGGGTGCCAGCGTATGGTAGGTCATCAAATCTGTCTATTGGCCTCGCATCCCGCCACCGTGCCTGGGTTGTGGGCCATAGGCCTCTAGGATGTTCGTTGGGATGTTGCGGGAGGCCCCTCGGGGGCTTTTTTGGGGCCGTTTTGAGGCCTCTTGGGGGCCGTTTTGGGGCTTCTTCTTTGGGCGTCTTCGGGGCCTCTCTGAGGTCTCTTTGGGCCTCTTGGGGGCTTATGGAGGCCTCCTTGGGGTCATCTGGGGGCCTCTTTAACGGAAGACTTAGATTTTTCGTTCGTGTTCCCCCTCTTGGGCCCTTCTTGGGGCTGTCTTTGGGCCCCCTTGAGCCGTCTTGGACGCCTCTGGGGCCGTCTTGGAGCCCTCCTGGGCCGTGTTGGGGCCCTCCTAGGGACCTCTTTGGCCGTTTTGGGGCGGTCCTGGGGGCCTCTTGGACCTTCTTGGAGCGTCGGAAGCTCGACAAATCGAGGATTCCCGAATCATGGAAAACCAACGGAACATCAATGATTTGGGCCCTCTTAGGAAGGCTCTTGTGGCCCTTTTGGGGCGTCTTGGAGGCCTCTTGGGCCGTCTTGGGACCATCTTGGGCGTCTTGGTGCGATCGTTCGGCGACTCGGGGGCCTCTTGGACCGTCTTCGGGCCTCTTGGGGTCCTCTTGGCCCCTCTTGGGCCCCCCCTGGGGCCCGACAAAGTCACGCGAGAAGACGCGAGAAGCCCCACGGAGCACGCGTGAAGCCCAAGAGGATTTGGCAATTTGGGCTCCAGGCCCCGTTACGACTCGCCAGCAGTGTTTAAGGAATTCGGCGAAGGACTTGAGGACACGCCCACTCCGTGCCCAGCGGCATGGTGGCGGATTCAAGCGGCGTACGCCATTCCACCGGCCCCCTGAAGGAGTCGGAGCTCGCGACGGTCGTGGAGGTTATCGAAGACGCCTACGGCGAATCACCGCCGCCCATTGCCTTCTAGGATATGCCTACGTGGCCAAGCCAAACATTTGGGTAAAGTTTGGCCACGCTATTGGACCATGCGTTCCCCCAGCCGTTGTGGAAGCCCTTCGGGGAACACGTGGGGGAGGAAGAAGAGGATGAGGAGAGGAAGGAACAAGGAGGATGAGGAGAAGGATGCGGAGACCTCATGGGAGCTTCTTGGGCCATTCTTCGAGCCTCCTGGGAGCTTCCTGGGGGCATCATGGAGGCATCTTGGGGGCTTCCTTGGGCCTCTTCTAGGCCTTTGAGTGCTTCTTGGAGGCCTGTTTGGCCGTCTTTCGGCGTCTCTGGTCCGTCTGACGCCGTCGGGAGTCGTCTTGGGAGTCTCTCTGGGTCGTCTTGGGGCCTTCTCGGGCCGCTTCAGGGCCGTCTTGAATGACCGTCTTGGGGCCCTTGGGCGGCCTTCTTGGGGGCCTCTTGGGCCGTCCTGGGGCCACCTTGGAGGCCTCTTGGGCGATCTTGGGCAAAATCTTGGGAGCCTCTTGGGCCGTCTTGGGCCGACGGGAGGCCATACTCAAGCAGATGCCAGAATCCTTCGACCCAGGGAAGTCAATGATTTGACCTCTTCGGGCCTTCTGGAGGACTTCTTGGAGGCCTCTTGGGCCGTCTTTGAGGCCTCTAGGGGGCCTCTTGGGTCGTCTTGGCCCATCTTCTTGGAGCCATCTTGGGCCGTCTTGGTGGCTTCTTGGGCAGACTTGGAGTCATCTTGGACCCCCTTGGGCCGTCTTGGAAGCCATCTTGGATCATCTTGTGCGAAATTGGAGGCCATCTTGGGCCATGTTGGCCGTCTTGGAAGCAATTTGGCATTTTTTTCCACGGATCGTGCGGCCTTCCGGGTGGCCAGCGCAATGGACCGAAGCCCCAGGGGGAGCAACACACTCCTGAAATTTAGCACGCCAGGCACGCCTGTGGCAAGTCAACAGGCGGCGGCGGATTGGGATGCCTCTCAGGGGCCTCTTGGAGGGCTCTTGGGTGCATTTGGGATGCTTTTTTTTGGGGTCTCTTCGGGGCCTCTTGGGGGCTTCTTCGTGCCGTCTTGGAGGCCTCTTGGGGGCGCCTCGGGAGCCTCTGGGGGGCTCTTGGGGCCAGTTTTTGGGGAACGGCTCGAAAGATATTCCCCCTCTTGGGCTCTCTTAGCGCCTTCTTGGGATTCTCTTCGGCCGTCTTGGGGCCTCTGGGGCCGTGTCAAGGCCCTTTTGGGCCCTCTTTGGCCGTCTTGGGGCCCTCTTGGGGGCCTCCTCGGCCGTCTTGGGACGATCTTGGGGCCCCCTTGGGCCGCCTTCGATGCCGTCAAGACGGAAAAGGCGAGTATGTTGATAAGGTTATTCGTCTGAAGGGACTAGGACGATTTTTGCCTCTTCTGGCCTTTGCGGCGGTCCTCTGGGAGATCTCTTGGGCCGTCTTGGGAGCCTCGTGGCCCGTCTCGAAACATTTTGGACCATCGAGGGGGTCTCGACGCTCTATTGGATTGTCGTGGCGCTCTTTGTGCGGCCTTTTGAGTAGTCTTGCACTTTTTTTTTAGGCTCCGGAGACCCCGGGAAGGCGTTGAAGAGCTCGTAGGGACTTCCCACATAATCTGAATTCGGAGCCCAGGGGAGGGGGAAGGAGCAGGGGGACAGCCAATCAAATCATCTCATACGCTGTGTCACCCCTGGCAAGCGGGCTCCGTCGGGCTATTACCTTCAATGTCTTGTTCTTCTCGAAGTGATGCGCGCTCATTCGCCTAGGTTCTCAGATTTATAGACGGGCGGTGGAGGTTTCAGCTGGGCTCCTCTTTTCCAGGCCTCTTTCTTGAAAGACGAGTTTCGCATTCTAGCAATTTCACACGATATCTAATGAACTGCGAACCACAGGTATTCAGAGCTCGCGCCGAGCTCAAGCTCTGATCGAAGGCCGCCCCCGCCTTCTTTACGGCCAGGATGCGCGGGCTTGGACCCTTGCGTGGTGATAAGGCCACCATGCCTTCAGGTGCCCCTGCGTGCTCATCAGGATCAACCTTCAAGGCGGGATCCTGTTTCCTCTCCTCCTCCGCAATTATTCAATCTGAATACACTCTCCTCCATCCCCTGATGGCGTGCGGAAGATGGCGGGCACCCCTCCGCGTACTGTTTTTTACACAGGATTTCCCGGAGTTGGTTTTCGCTGGGTTTTTTTTCAAAATGCTGCTCTCGCAGAGGCGCCGGCCTCATTTTCGGGCTTCCGCTCGTTCCGAATCGTGCTCCCGCTGCAGCGTGGGCCTCATTTTCGGATCGGTGTTTTGCCTCCGTCGTTCATGATGGCGTTCTCGCCCCAGCGCGGGCCTCTTTCTCGCGCGCCCATCCGCCCGCCACCACCGCACCGCGCCCCGCCCCGCCCACCGCCATTTCCACCCACCAACGCACTCACGCACGCACGCGCGCGCACCACCACCGCGCACCGCCACCACCACCCCACTACCCCACCCACCACCACCACGCTACACCGCGTCACACCACATCCACACAGACACACACGCACGCACACACATACACACGCACACACACACACGCACACACACACCACCACCACCACCACCACCACCACCACCACCACCACCACCACCACCACCACCACCACCACCACCACCACCACCACCACCACCACCACCACCCACCACCACCACCACCACCACCACCACCACCCACCACACCACCACCACCACCACCACCACCACCACCACCACCACCACCACCACCACCACCACCACCACCACCACCCACCACCACCACCCACCACCACCACCCACCACCACCACCACCACCACCCACCACCACCACCACCACCACCACACCACACCACCACCACCACCACCACCACCACCACCACCACCACCACCACCACCACCACCACCACCACCACCACCACCACCACCACCACCACCACCACCACCACCACCACCACCACCACCACCACCACCACCACCACCACCACCACCACCACCACCACCACCACCACCACCACCACCACCACCACCACCACCACCACTACCGCCACCTCCACCACCGCCATCACGCACGCACGCACATGGCCCACCACCAAACCACCAAGTCGCCACACCACGTCACACCACAGCACACGCGTACACACGCACACGCACACACACACCACCACCACCACCACCAAAACCACAACCACGCACACACGCACGCACGCACGCGCACCACCACCCACTACGCGCGCGCGCGGAGCCACAGGTCCGCTACGACACGCGTCCGCGGATAGAGAGAATCAGCGCCGTGGTAAGGGATCGGAGGGAGGGGTAGGACGTCAGATATGACGCGAGCGCACACAGCTTGTCCTCCTTTTCCTCCTCCTCCTCCTCCTTTTCCTCCTCCTCCTCCTCCTCCTCCCCCTCCTCGTCCTCCTCCGTCTCCTCCTCCTCCTCCTCCCTGTCCCCCTCCTTATTCCTGCTCGCTCCTCCCTCCCCCGCATCCAACAGGCGCTGGCGGCGCGGGCGCGGACGGGCGCGAGGCGAGAGGTGCGCGGCTAGAGCTCGGCGCCGCCGCGGTGGACGAGGCGGCGGGCCGCGCGCGGCGGGGTCGGCCGGGTTGGCCGCCGCCGCCGCCGTCAACCTCGCTGCTCTCCCCGCCGGCGACCGCTGCCGCCGCCGCCCTTGGCGCCGCCACCGGCGCGACCGCCGTCGTCGTCGTCGTCGTCGTCGTCGTCGTCGTCGTCGTCGTCGTGGTCGTCGTGGCCGCCGCCGCCGGCGGCGGCGGTGGCGAGGGCGGCGACAGCATCGGTCGCAGCGGCAGCGGCAGGGAGGGGCGACGTAAGGCAGCGGGTAATCCCGATGTCGTCCAAAACCTCCAGGAAGTTTTTGGTTTGACTGTGACGGGTCCCGCAGGCAGAAGGTCCCAGGGGCCCGGCGAAAGACATCCAAGACCCGATTTCCTGCAGGACATGTCTCTTCCATGGTGGAAGAAAGGCGAGACGCGCCTCTTCCTCCTCCCCCCCGCGGGGCGATGCGCCCGCCCCAGACGGCGAGTGCCGATTGGGCCCTACAGCGTGGCGGAAAACACGCCGCCCGGGGTGGTGCGAACCCTAATCTGCCGTGCCGTGTGCGGATGGCTCGGCGGATAACGCTTCCTCCCTCTCCCCCTCATTCCTCCCTCATCCCGCTCCTCTTCCTCCTCCTCCTCGGTTTTGTTTCTCGTTTCCCGCCGGCGCGTTCCGTACCCCGCGCCTCGCCGCGCCGCCGCGCTCGCGGGGCAGCCAGGGCGCACCCAGGAGGGAGCCACCAGACTCTTTCGCCCGCCAGTCCTGCTAGGTGCTCAGTTCTCCAGGCACCCTGTGGCGGCGCTACCTGCGCGTATTGCTGACACTTGCTAGCCAAGGTGGGAAGCGCACGCTTGGTCTAGGGGGAGACTATTGCGGGAGCGGCGTTGGCGAAGAGGTCCTGCCCGACCTCTTCCGTCATGCGCCCTCGTGGTAAGAGAGGCCTCGCTTGCTTGTCCTCCAGGGCCACGTAGAAGTCACTACCTGTTTTGTGCCGCTTCGACAAGGACTGCTCCGCCTGCCTTGGGTCCGTTTCTCCCAGACTCTGACACGTTCCAAGCGTGGCCCTGCGCTTCGCCCAGGCCGCGTCAGCGGTTGCTTGTGTGTACTCGTCGAAATTGTCATTGTCGCTGCTGCGAGGTGTGGCGGGAGCTGAGCGTCAGGTGAAACCCGCTCCCGGGGCGCCAACTCTCACATGTCCTGCTGCTCTTCCTCCTACCACCATGAGGCATTTCCCGACACCAGGCGGCTACTTCCAGCAACTTCCAAAGGGCGCGCTGCGGCGCCGTGCTGCCGAAGGTTGGTGTGGCGAACGCGGGGTCCGTGGCCAGCGGGCACACAGCCTGCTCTAGGCGGGATAGAAACGGCTTAACATTTTTCATTACGTGGTCCCACACGTCGCATCATATTGCCGGTCGCGTTGCCATTCGTGCAGTTGGTGGCGATGGGGAGTTTGCCTACCACCATCCAGTGGTCCGTTTGGGCAACGAAGTCTGGGACGACATACGCTGCGAGGGGTGTGCCTGGGAGCGACAGCATGACGCCAATAGTTTGCTCTGATACGTGGTTGGCGACTCTGGGGTTCTGACTCTGGGATTGGAATGATGCTATGCCACGTTTCCTTGTCTCCTCATGGCTGCGTAAAACCGCTGATGTAGACAACGTGGGATTCGCGATTCCCTTTAGGCCTGCGCTTGAGAAACGTGTGCCACCTAACGCTGCAAACATCGTCCACGCTGCATCCTCCATCCTCGTCTCTCTCATCTTCTTTCTCCTCCTCCGTCTCCTCCGTCCTCCTATGAGCCCTGCTCTGCAGTACTACGTGCGGATTGCTCAGCCGATAGCGCCTCTTCCTTCCCATACGTTCAACGTCCTGCGAAAATTTAGGCGGATGTTTTTCGTCGCAGTTCCGCCTTTGGGGGCTGGTTTCGGGCCCGCAGGTCGTCAACAACGACCCACATGAAACGCCAGCGCCAGGGAACAGATAGGGATTTCGGGGACCCCGTATGAACACTGAATCAAGGCATTGGTTCTCTGGGCTCTTCTTTCATCCTTCCTCGTGCCCCTCCTCCTCTTCCTCCTTCTCCATTCTTCTCTCTTTCCTCCTCCTGCTCCTCCTCCTCTTCCACCTCCATCCTTCCCCTCTCTTTCTCTTGGCCTATCGACTGGAACGCGAGCAGCTGCTTGAGCAGCGATCTCAACTTAGGCTTCTGCTTTCCGAGATTGCTGACGAGTATCGTGTGCAAGCCCAGCAGAAGCTTCGCGATGTGTTACACGTGCATCGAGTCTTTCGTAGACGGGGGGAGGAGTGGAGGGAAGTGATCTTCAAGGAAATGCGAAAGCATTGGAAGCACCGTCGATTAGATGTGGCGACCCGATTGGCTAGGCGAGCGGCGGGTTCGAGATTCGGTCTGACAAATCGTGACTTGACTACAATTCGGGGAATGGTCGACGATTCGGTGGAGCTTAGACGCCGGTTTGCTCAGCCTGGGCCTCTGGGAGCTATGTCGGCGGTGCCGGTTGATAATTGGTCTGCATGGCGGTCTGAGAGGATCTCTAGAGCTTCTCGTCGTGTGGAACTGTCGGATGATGATTATTGAGCTGCTCATGGAGATCTGCCCGCTATTCTGTTTCGCTTGATGCGTGCTGGCAAGCGCTGAGCTATTTTTGAGTGGTCTCCGCCTTTAGAGCTGTGGTGGCGGTCGCTTTTTCCTCGGAAAAATTGAAGCAGCTGCCTACTGGAGTGGGCACAGGCGTGCTCCCATTCTCTGGAGAATTTTCGGGACTTGATGATCTCGGGGCTTTTTCGCATTCGGAGCTGTGGGCGAATTCCGATTTTCTGGGGCCGCAGTCGTGGTGCTCCCCTTCTTCGGCCTGACTGGACAACTCGCTGGATCCACCTGAAGAGGCCCAGGCGCAAAATGACCTCCCCCCCAGCGTAATTCGAACAGAAACAAAGCCGAAATCCAGCTGACCCCACCTGTTCTCTCGTACATCTTTGCGCGTAGTTGTTGTTTCCTTGCTTCCGGCTTTTTGGAATGCGCGGTTAGCGTGGCTATGGCGCGGCAGTCTTTCGCGCGTGTCCGTGTCAGGCTGGCGCAGCCAGCGATGGCGTTGTAGCGAACGGCGACGAATCGTTACGATTGCGTCCGCTTCGGGGCCGTTCGTGCTCGCTTCGTCATTCGCATTTTTCGATCTTTCGCCCGGTCTGCAATCGTGCGTGTTTTCTGCTTTGCAATCGCGCTGCGCTGCGTGGCGGTATCTTTGTTTCGACTCGCGTGCCTGTCTTTTTCCATTGGCGTGTGCGTGTCTCTGGCTATTCCATTGCAGTGGCAACGCCTTTGTTTGTCGCGCCCGGGGGGATGCGTTGCCCCCCCCCTTCGTTCGACGCGGCTTTCACTCGCCGCGGTCGCCAGGTTGCGCGGCGCAGCGTAGCGCTGCAGCTTATTTTCGCTTAGCCGCGCCACGGCAGGCGGCGAAGCGCCTCGCCCCCGCCCTTCTGTTTAGTTCGCTCGCGGCGCGGCATTCAGCGCCGCGCGGCAAGCTGCGCCCTGCGAGCGCGAATCATTGAGTTGGGCGCTGTCCAAGGCCGCGCGGCTCTGCTCCTCCGCCACCCCACATTTACCCTTCCCTCCAACCGTCCCCCCTCCATCCCCGCTCTTTGTCCTTTCCTCCAGCTGCCTCGACTCTTCGCCGCCGCTGCGCCGCTGCCCTCTTCCGCGAGGCTGCTGTCTTCGGGGTCCTCTCTCGCTTCGGGAGGGCTGTCCCGCGGCAGGGCTGCGGCCGTGCGAGCGCCGTGCCGCTCCCGGCTTTTCTCTTTGGGGGGGTCCCTTCGACGCGCGTTCGCCTGGGCCTCCTCAGTCCACCTCCTGGACCCCTTCGGGAAGGCCTGGAGGAAGCGTGGGGTGATGGCCCAACGCGGCCAGTTGCAGGGCACCGACCAGGACCATGGGTTCTTGAAACATTGTCGTCGAGAGTGTGCGCTCATGGTGCAGAGTATCACGGGGGAGTGGTTTGCATCGTGGTTTCTACACCTTTCTGACCAACGCGAGCGACCTGACGAATGCGTTTTCTCGCAGTGCTTGGTCGCCGACGGAGGCTGCTATTACATTCACGAGTTATTACTGGGAACAGCTGTCCGATGTGACAAGCAGCGTCTTGGGAGTTCTTTATCACATTGGGGGGGGCACGATGAGGATGTCAATATTGCACCGAGTGGGGATTGATGGGTTATGAGTTCGCGGTCAACACATTCGAACATTTGTCCTGCTTGTGCAGAACTGGTCAGGTGCCCACTCCTGTCCTACGTGACGGGAGCCTTGAGTTTGAGCATGATCCTGTCAATTGCTCGCTTACCCAGTATGCGGATGATCTGGCAAAGAAGCTTGTGCTTTCTCGTGGTGCTGAGCCTCGCGAGCTGGTCAATTCCAGCCAGCAGTCAAACCAGGCCTTGGATGAGAACCTAGCTGAATCTGGCTGTGCCCAAAGGTTCACGAAGCAGAATCTTTGGTTGCGCTTTCAGGAGTATGTGGCAGCTAATTGTCTCCGGGAAGTGCGTGCTTGGCGTCTGTTGTTCCTTGGGAAGCGTACTCAGACCGCTAAGTGTCAGGGGTCCTGGATGTCCGGCAGGCCGATTAACGATGATAGTGAACATGCACCCCGTGGTAGTATTGTTCGACAGGGTTGGTATCGGATGAGCGGTTTCTGGGCTCTTCGGGTCGTTCTTGACGACCTCGACGCTGTTTGCTGATACCAACGCTTTGCAATGTGGCTTTCTTCGGGTTTGAGTTTTCCCGAGCGTGCAACAAGTTCTAACGGCTTCATCATGTCGTGGCACAGTGTGCTCGCACGGCTATGTTTGGACAGGCAGCTGTGATTTGACCTCTGGAGTTCACACGACAAGTCTGTGTTCTGAAACTGTTTTGCGGTGGTGGCGCCTTCTGCCCGTCTCGATCTGGCAATTCGGATTCGTCGTCTTCGACTTTGGCAGAGTGTCGCGACAGTCCCTGGGGCCCATCACCAAATCCGCGCATGTCAGCTTGGAGCGTTTGGATCTGATCTCTTGCATATTCACTTGAAGGGTCGTCGTGAAGGGGGTGGTGTCTTCGTGGGCTACTATTGGGCGCGCAGATGTCGATAGCTTTCATGTCTCTGATGGGGGGGAGTCCCTTCTGGAGCGACCAGATGGTAGGTACATTCTCCTGTTTGTTGGTCTTGGATGGGCCGAGGGGTTCTATCGTGTGGATGTCCGTCAACTACGTGCTGGTGTATTCTCTGTTGCAATCCGTCCTCCTGGGTCTCCGTCTGCTGCGGCGGTTGCTCCTGGGGCCGGCGCTTGGGTTGAGGTCGGACGCTTGGGAATTTATGCGGAAGGCCTTACTTGATAGGCGTGCGCCACAGAACCGTCTTATTACTCATCATGGGTTTCGACTTGTAGCTCGTGTCGTGACGGTGGCGAACTAGTTCTGCCTGTGCCTGGCCATCGTCGCCATCGTCGCCCTTGATCCACATCCCCTTCCACCGCCTGCTGATGGAGGCGACTCCGTCGTGGATGCCGGCGACGCCCGCCATCTCCGTTGAAGAGCGAGGGCAGGGCGGCAACTGGAGGGCCGCCGAGGACGTGGTGCAGGAGGCCCAGCAGGTGACAAGGCGGCGGCGCGCTCAAGGCCCTCGTGGCCATCTCGGCGAGGCTGGCCCTGCGCAGCGCTGTCGAGCTTTGCGAGTTTCGCGGCGCGGTCTTCGTCGCGTTCTTGGTCGACGCAGGACGCGCAGTCATCGAGGCGCGCGAGGCCGCGGGCCAGGCGAGCCGCCAGGAAGTGCGGCGGCGGAAGGCGGAGAACATCTCGGACCTGCCGGGGCCACCTTTTGTTCGAATATGGGTCGTTTCCATTCGCGCCATTGGTCAAGGCTCTCGCGTCTCAGGTATCGCCAAACCAATCCGTTGGACCAGTACTTGAACGATTTCATCATGAAGAACCGCATCGGCACCGTGGCCACGGCTGTGCGAGCGTGCTGGGCGCGCCCGACGCGCGCGCTAGATGGCGGGCATGCCATGGTGCGAGTGACTTCCTCTGTGGGTCAGAGCCATCAGTATCCCGAAGGCGCCTTGGTGAAGTTCTTCTCTTCCATCGGAACCGCCGGGATGTGGGGGGCGCAGAAGCTCGAATCACAGGAACTGCTGGGCAAGCTGGAGGGGAAGTGAACATGAGTTCGCTACCATGGCATGTGAATGATGGGTCCTTGCATTTGAGTGATGATGGGGTCCAGCGTTTATACCATTGCATGTGAATGATGGTGACCAGAGTTCCCGTCCATTGCGAAGCGATCACGATGGTGACCCGAAGTCCTCTACTACTGCGACCTGAGAATGATGACGGTCTGGGTTTTGCACGTGATGCTGTGCCGAGTTATTTGTGTGTCTTTGTTGGTGACTCCTCCGACGCCGTCGGCTGGGGCAGTTGCGTCGTCGGGGCTTTGCCGCCTGCTCTCCTGGTCCCATCCAGATCTTGGCCCAGAATTCAACCTCCCCTTTTGCCAGCTGGGGTCCGTTCTGGGTTTTTGATTCTTGTCCTCGGTCCGACCGTGGCCCCTCGACCTCCTGCTCGTAGTTCTCCTCCCGCCCCTCCTCCGCCCGCGTTTCGTGGCAGTGGGCGGTATCTTGAGTTGCAACGTCGTTGGTTGCTCCCGTCCCCTGCGGGGCAGGGCCCTGGAGCCCTCGGAATCTCGATGGGTACCCGCGCAAGCGACGGTCGACTTATCTTATATAGGGGGAGGGCCCACGATGCGAGTACCGTTTTCATTGTTTGGGCTTATGCGAGGCCCGCGAGTCGTCGATGGCGGAGTGTCGAACCACGGGGGCCTGCCTACTATCCGCGGGGTTTCCCTGTGTGTATGAGGGTGGTGCCATGAGACGCCCACCTGGGTTTCTCTTTACATGGGGCCGTGTCCAGGCTCGATCGTTCCCCGCCAGTAGGGCTCTTTGAATTCGAAGCATGCTTTCTGCTGTCACATAGACCCAGCCTGGTTTAGTCTTGTAGCAATGAGAGACTGTGTGTCCGATGGTTCGTTGCTTTGCTTTGCTCTGTCCCTCTCGCTCTCTCTCTCTCTCTCTTTTCTTTTTTTCCCCACATGTGTATATATATATATATATATTCCTACATTCCGCTCCATCCCCAGCCATGCTCTTCCATCCTCCTCCATCTTTCTCCATCTTCCTACTCTTCCGACGACGGCGGTCACGGTGACGCGGAGGCCCCCCCCGGCGGTCCAATGGGAATAACATGCCCACAAGCTTCGCTGCTCGACTCTATCCCCCGATCCCCCGACTCCCGATCGACACCGACGGCGACGACGGTGACGGCGGCGGCGACGATGACCACACCGAAAACGGCACACGCCGACGCCCAGGCGGGTTGCGCGAACCTTGCGCGCGCTTCCGCGCGCTGCCGCCGTCGTTTCCGCCGCCGCCTTCGTCGTCGTCGCCGTCGTCGCTGCCGTTGTCGCCATCGTCGTCGCCACAGATCCCGCCGCCGCCGCTGCCGCTGTTCGCGCGGAGGACGCGGACCGCGAGCGCGAGTGCGCCCTCCTCGTGGCCACCATCGACGCCCTGCGGGCCGCCGCGGAAGACGCGCTTCGCCGCGCGGAGGAGGCCGCCGAAAGATGCCGTCGCCCGCCGCCGCCCGCTGCCGTCGTCGATCTCGGCCGCCGCCGTCGCCCTGCGGCGGCGGCTGTCGTCGTCGGTCGCCTTTTGCGTCACCGTCGACGTCGACGGCCCCAGTCGTCTTCGTCTTCGTCTTCGTCTTCGTCTTCGTCGTCGCCGTCGCCGTCGTCGTCGACGTTGTCTTGAGGTCATGGGAGAGGGGAGGAAGGGGAACAGGAGGAGACGGAGGGAGTAGGATGAGGAAGAGGAGTGGGCACATCAGAGAAGGAGGGGAGGATAGTTGGCGGAGGAGGAGGAGGAGGAGGAGGAGGAGGTGGTGCAGCAGGAGGAGGAGGAAGAGGAGGAGGAGGAGGAGGAGGAGGAGAAAGGAGGAGGAGAGGGAGGAATTGGAGGAGGGGAAGGAGGAATTGGATGAGGAGGACGAATTGTAGGAGGAGGAGGAAGTAGTTGAGGAGGAGGTAGTTGAGGAGGAGGAGGAGGAGGAGGAGGAGGAGGGTTGGGACGGGGCGGAGGTGGGAGGGAGTTATTCTCCATGCTTCTCATTCTGCGGTGGATGATGCTGCTCGCGAAATTGCTGGTTTCTCTTTCTCTCTCTCTCTCTCTCTCGCTCTCACACTTGGAGGGGGCTGTGATGGCGAAGCGCGGTTGGGCTTGAGGCGGCCCCCCTCGCAGTGCCGTGGAGGATGGGGAGCCAGTCTGAGGCGCTGGCTCCTCCTTTACTCCGAGGAGACGGGGGTTCTTCTGCACGCGCTGACCTGATCTGACCCTTTGACCTGGTCCTGTGCCTCTTGCCGCTCCTCCTCCTCCTCCTCCTCCTCCTCCTTTTGCTCCTGTTCCTCCTCATCCTCCCCCTCCTTCTGGACGTGCGCATGGCGATTCTCTTGAGTGGACGCGCACTCGGGCCACACCTGGGCGAACACCTTTGGAGAATGGAGCAGCTGAACGGTGGGCAGTATCTACGACCTTGCTGAAGCGCTACATGTCGCGTCGGTGCAGTGGGAAGGACCCGCCACAGCTGACCACTGCGTGGCGAAGAGCAGGAAGCACTGCGCACAACTGGAAGGGCAGGACGTCACAGGCTTCGTGGGAAAGGACTTGCAAGAGCTCGGCGAGATCCTTGCCTCCCTTTTTGACGGCGAGGGAGTGCATGGGATTGCCGACCTCCCAGACCTTGTCGAGCGCGCGGATAGGCTCGCGGCGTGTGCACATAGCCGCAGCCTTTCAGTTTCGAGACGTGCTTTGGAGAAGTGGGCACAAAAACAGTTAACAACATGAACCAGGCGCGACCCCAATTAGGGGAAAGTTTCTCAAGGGCGCATTGCTTGCCATTGCTTGGCAGTGCTTCGCACTGCTTTGCATAGCTGGGCGTTGCTTGCGCTTGCTTGGCATTGTTTGTCTTTGCTTGGCATTAACTGGCACAGCTTGGCATTATGTGGCACATCTTTGTTTGTATTGGCATCTCTTTGCATTGCTTGACGTTGCTTGGCACTGCTTGACATTTATTTGCAATGCCTGGGAACCCGACGAACGAAACCACGGAACCCCAGGAAACCAAGCACGGAGCAAGAACGGGGAATCTGGAGAACCCAAGGAACAAGACTGAGGAACTCGAGGAACCAGAACAAGAGCGGGGAACCCGAGGAACCCAAGGAAGGAACAAGTTCAGAGAGCCCGAGGAACAAGACCGGCGAATCCGAGGAATCCAGGCCACGAAGAAGACCGGGAAACCCAAGGGCCGTTGTTGGGGCACGAGGCTGGGTAACCCTCGAGGAGCCTTTTTGCAATGAAAAGAGGATCCTGGGGAAGCCGAGGAACCTCCGAGGAACGGGGAACGCAAGAATTCGAGGCACCAGGGGCGGTGAACCCGAGGAACCCGAGGATCCTCCAGGGAGCAGGCACAGTAAGTATACTAGGCACCAACCTTTCAATAACTAAGTAAGAGCTCCTCAGGCAAGCCTAATTGGGCAAATAAGGGGCACCAGGGGCGGGGAACCCGAGGAATAAGGGAACCCGAGGAACCTCCAGGAAACGGGCAACGCAACAATATGAGTCACCTGGGGCGTGGAACTCGAGGAACCCGAGGAACCTTCTAGCAACGGGCAAAGTAACAATAGGAGGTACAAACCTTTAACCAAGTAAGAACCCCTTCGGCAAGAGTAATTGGGAAAAACCAGCTATCTTGCACCGGCAAGTGAAGCACGAGCCGCCAGTCCCTCTTGAGGCTGTAAGCCCTGGGTGCATTGAGTGTGACCCCGTGGCCGTCATGGCCTGAAAGCAGAAGTTGTGGCAGGCCAAGTGGCTTGACCCTTTCGATTTCCAGGAGGACCTCCGAGGAGCTCTTTCGGGAGCTTTGCTTCGGGCGGAGGAGGACCAGCTGGACCCCATCGATCCCTCTCACTTCTCTTCCCTTTGGTCCCAAGCTCCGTTCAGGGGGGTGCACGAGCTGGCCACCCTCTTAATTTAGGCGAGGATGAGGGTGGGTTGCCAGAACAGATTTTCGTTACGATCTGTGCACACCTGCCAAACCTAAATCAGAACGGTGACAGTAAGAGATGGATGCTTGCCAACGTAGTCAAGCTGTGCAGTAGGATCCTTTCGGGTCTCGTGGGCTCCTGGAACTCAGAGATTGATCAGTTCTGGGACATTGCCGTCAAGGGCAACTCGGTCCTGAGATCAGCACTGCTGCGCAGCCTACTAGACTGCAGTCGTGGCTGACGTGAGCGCCGCCACTTTGCTTTCAGACATTGACGAATCTAACGACTCTATCAGTCTTGTGATGCTGACTAAGACGACGCGGATGTAGGTTTCCCCGCTCCGATCGTCCCATTGGAAGCCCAAGTGTATTTGGCGCCGAGGT
>CAUYUJ010020311.1:52500-90000 GCA_963575745.1 Prorocentrum cordatum | reverse complement strand
CATCCCCCTTTCGACGAAGAGCCGCCCTCCCCCCCTCCGTGTAACTGCTGCACGGGTCTGCACTTGTGGTCATGGGCTTCGAGGAAATGTCAAGCGACAGGTCCATGTTGAAAAAAGGCCGCTATGAATCAATACAGCGCTGCGCGCGTTGAAGCTCCGTGCGGCTAAGCTCAATTAAGTTTCAGGCGAGAGTTCCATAACGAAAAAGTTAGGTCCTTTATCCTGCCAAAAGTTGCATGACGAACAGTTCCACGCGGTTCTTAGGCGAGAGTCCCATGTCGCACACGGCCAGTGCTCGATCCTTGAAGCTGTTGCAGGATTCAAGACGATTGTTCGCGGCGATAAGGCACTTTGAAAACGAACTGTCTTCCATCCGCGAAGCAGTTGCAAAGTTAAATAACGAATGTGCGCGGTGCTGAGGCGAGAACCACATTGTGAAGAAGACCCCCTTCCATCCCTGAAAACGTTGCAACCTTTTTAGTTTAGACGAACGTGCGCGGCGCTAGGGCGAGAGCCACGTTTTGACCCTTCCCGCCGCCTCTGCCTGTGAAAGACCTTGACCTTTGCGACGAATGTGCGTGGCGCTGAGGCAAGGGCAACACTTTCAAAATAAGCCGTTCTCCATCCGTGATTATGTTGCGAACTTGTGAGGCGAGTGTGCGCGGCGCTAGAGCGAGAGCCTCATGTGACCACGACTTACCTTCCATTCTTGGCATTGTTGAATGCGTTCCAGCCAGATGTGCATGGCGCTGAGGCGAGAGTTACACTTACAGAAACTGTCCCCTTGCGTATCTGCTGTTCCAATATTTTGAGACGAATGCGCGTGGCCCTAAGGCGAGAGCCACACTTGGGAAACGAACCGCCCTCCATCCGTGAACCGCTTGCAAGTCTTAAGAGGAGTTTGCGCGGCGCTGAGATGATACCTGTCCCTTATCCTTGAAGCTGCTGCGAACTTTCAAGGCAGCTGCTCGCGTCGTCAAGGCGTAACCACACCTTGCAAACGAGCCGCTCTCCATCCGTGAACCTGTTGCAAACGTTGTGCGCGCGGCGCTAAGGCGAGAGCCACACTTACAAAGTGGTCCCCCTTCCGTCCGTGAAACTGTTGCACACTTTTTGCACGAACGCGCGTGGCGGTAAGGCGAGGACCGCACTTTGAAAAGGACTGGCCCTTCTTCCACCCTTTCAACTGTTGCAGAATTTTGAAATGAATGTGCATGGCGCCAAGGCGAGAGCCACACTTTGAAAATCATTTCCCCTTCCATCTGTGGAACCATTGTACATCTCAAGCTTCATAATCGTAAGTGGTGAAGAAGTGTGAGGTGGAACGCCCAGCCCGCCTTACCGACATGTCTTGGGGTGCGACAGGGATACGTAATTTATAAGGAACTGTATGGAGGAGGAGAGAGAAATCCCGTTCGACTGAAGCCCGCTTCGGCAGACGTCCACTTCGGCAAGTCCCCTTCGTCAGGCCGCTTCGGCAGAAATCCTTTTCGGCAGAGATCCGCTTCGGCAGAGGTCCTTGGAGGTCCGTCAAGGCTTCAGGAGGTCCAACGAGGGCCGAAAACGTCCAGATGACTCGATATTCGAATATCCTCCGTCCTCCTCTTCCCCCTCCTCCCTCCCCCCCCTCGTCCCTCCTCCCTCATCCCTGCTCCCTCCTCCCTCCTCCCTGTGCCTCCCTCCTCCCTCCTCCCTCCTCCCTCCCTCCTCCCTGTGCCTCCGTAGCCATGGTGGCTCAAGGCCAAATGGCGCTCCATCCACTGCCTCAGCGGGGTAGGCTCCCATTGGTTTCAGCGATCCTCTTTGCAGCCACAACCTCGGGCGAGCTGCCGCCCACAGCTTTCATATCCGCAGCTGATCCTTTGGACGAGCTGCCGTCCAGCCCTCCAGTGCGCGCAGTCGGCTTGGGGACATGGCGGTCAGCCGTGGTCCCTACCGTGGCCAACAGCAGCGAGCACCTCCTCGTTTTTTTCCTCAGCCGCGAGCTGGTTCAGGTCGGCCCGCTTACGACTACACGGTCTGCAAGCAGTGCCGGTACCGATGGACCTGGAAGGACAAGTCCGAGTGCTTCTCGTGCGGAAGGGTCTTCGCACCATCTCCGTCGGAGCACAAGCAGCCAGAAGGGGCATGGGCCCCAGAACCGTGGCGAACCAGACCGCCACAAACCAAGAAGGACCACAGCAACCAGCCGCCCTCGAAGGACGGCATCCTCCAGGCCTTCAAGCTCCTCCTCGACGATGAGAAGCATACGGGGCTGGTTGACCAACTACAGGATGCGCTACAGGACTCCGTACCACCGCCGCCAGCGCGTACGGCGGAGCAGGCTCTCCAGTCAGCCCTCTCCGTCCTCACCGACCGCGAGCGGAAGTTCCAGCAAACCGTGGATGACGTGAAGGCCGCAGAGCTGTGGCTGGCCGACGCCAAGGCCCGCCAGGAGCAAGCAGCCCTCGAGCTCGTCAAGGCCATGCGGGCATGTGAGCAGGCCCAGGAGGAACAACGACGGAAGCTTGGAGTTGAGCCTGAGCCACCTCCTGTTCCCAAGGCCGACGAGTTGCTCCGCGTCGACACCACCATCTGGGACGACCTCGGGAAGTACGACGACGCTACCAAGCAGCAGATGGAGCAGTGGAATAAGGACCTCGACGAACACCTCAAGGAGCTCCACGAGGGCCAGGAGTTCGTGCGTGAGATCCTCCGCCAGGCCAAGAGTCCGCCGACAACCCTGCCAAGCGCAAGCGCGGGCGAGAAGAGCCTGCCGAGCCTGCTGCTGTCGACCCAGCCGACATCCCTGTGGGGGGCCAACCCGCGGGAGGAGGCGCCCGAGCACCTGCAGCTCCTCCTGCAGACGAGCCTCCTGAGGTGGGGCCCAGCGCTGCCGATCGCGAGGCCGCTGCGGCCCTCATCGTCGACTCGGTCGCCAGGGCCAAGCAGCTGGCAGCCTCCACCAAAGGCAAAGGCAGGTCTGGATCGGAGTCGCCTGCTAGCCAGAAGCCAGGGAAACGCCAACCTCAAGGCCCAGATCCTCTTCGGCAGCATCGCGGAGTGGGG
The DNA here is from genome assembly GCA_963575745.1 of Prorocentrum cordatum. Lineage (NCBI taxonomy): Eukaryota > Dinophyceae > Prorocentrales > Prorocentraceae > Prorocentrum > Prorocentrum cordatum. Next base: position 86,952 of record CAUYUJ010020311.1, on the reverse strand, counting down.
GCCGCAGGCCGCGAACTACTGCCGCGCCATCGGCCACCAGTACCACGTGCTGGCGCTCGCGGAGACGCGCGTTGACGCCGGGGGCATCGGCGACCTGCACGGCAAGCTCGCCATGGACGGGTGGAAGATGGCCGCCACTCCCGCCGTCCAGATCCACAAGTCGGACGTCGGCACGCACGGTGGCGAGTGGGTGCTGGCGCGACGGGACGTCGCGGCCACCACCTTCGAGGGCTACAGGGAGTACTACCTCCAGGCCTACAAGCGCCAGCCGTTCGTGGGCTTTTCGCCCACGATCCTACGCACCAGGAGCGGCAACGTGATCGTCGTGGCCGCGTGCTTGCGGCCAGGCCTCCGTGACATGGGGGCCAATCGCGACGTTCTCATGTCGATCTCTACGTTCATCGACATGCTTGCTGACCCCTGGATCACCCTGGTTGACTGGAACTCCGCGCCGCCCTGGTGGAAGGACAAGCCGTGGCTCAGCCGCTGGAGTGGCGCCATCGTCACCGATCCTGCGTGCGCCGCCACGTGCGACAAGGGCAAGGGCTCCATCTACGACTGCGCGATCGTCAGGTCCGACATCGCATCCCGCATCACTGTAGAGGTGGTCTACGACGTGCCGTGTAAGCCCCATTGCGGCATGCAGGTCGCCATCGGCGACGCAGAGCCCTGGGGCTACCGCGCTATAAAGGCCCCCGAAGCCCTCCCCGCTCGAGCCAGGCCTAGGAGGGGCCCCGACCCGACGAGTAAACGGTCGAAAGCTCGAGCGGAGGCGTTGAGGACCAGGAGGGATAGGCTGCCCGAGCACCTCCGCGAGGAGTTCGATGCCCTCCACTACCCAGAGCCCCAGCCGCCTGAGGACGACGCGCCGTTCTTCATCCCCGACACCGTCTGGGGCGCGGCCGCGTGCACCGTGGCCACGTGCCCGAGTTCCAGGGCGACCTTGTGGGTGCCAAGGGGGGCAGGGGCCGCATCTTCCGCGCGCGCCCCCCTTCAGACGCACAGCCTATGCGCACTGGGTCGCCGCGCTGGAGATCGCGTTCCAGGGGGCCCACGCTGTGCCGGCCGAGGAGAGGGCCAGGTACCAAGGCAGGGCGCAGGGCTATCCGACGGCCCACCAGGTCATGAAGGCGACCCCTGGCCGTGCGTACCTCAACGACCCCGTCGCTAGCTGGTGGCAGCATTCGGCGCGCTCATGCAGCGCTACACGGCGCTAGTCAAGAATGGCAAGGGCGTGAAGGCGCGGGAGTTGATCGCGAGGCGCGCCCAGGCGATGCTGATTCAGATCGGCAGCGACGACGACCGCAAGAAGTACTTCGGCCCCAAGGGCGACCCTACGGAGGCCGAGGGGTGGAAGCTCCAGGTGGCCTCCCTGGACTTCTGCGACGAGCACGACCTCGGCCTTATCTGCGCGACCACCCAGCGCTGGCAGCACGGCGCCGCAGCCAGAGCCGCGGGGAGGGCCCGTATGCGCTACCTCGACTGGGCCAAGCGGGCCTGGACGGATCCCCCAGGGAAGCTCCGCGCCATCGTGAAGGACCCGAGCCCACCCAAGCTCGAGACTGAGCTCCACGGCGTCACCTTCGCCGACCCCTACACGGTTATGAATAGGGCCGCCAGCGTGTGGAGGCAGATCTGGAATACCAGCTCCTACGACGATCACCAGATCATGCAGGCCTACCTGGAGGCGATGCGCAGGGCGAGGGAGGGCCCGATCCCCTGCATCGAGCCGCAGCGCATCTACGCGGTCGTAAGCGTCGCGGACCCCAAGAAAGCCCGTGGGGTCGACAACATTGGGCCTCTCGGCATACAGAGATTGCCCTCCAACGGCATCAACCAGCTGGCGCAGCTCTACAACTTCGTGGAGCATGCTGGGCTAGGGCCGCAGCGGTTCTGCGCCACGGTTGGCGCGATGGCTCCTGAGCCCGCTGGTGGGGGGCGCATGCGTGGCGTGCTCCCTGCCATCCCGAAGACTTGGAGCAAGATCCGAGCCACAATCACCGACCAGTGGTCCAGTGAGCTGGGCGAGTTCTGGGGCACCGCCATCAAGGGCTCTAGCGCCCTACGGGCCGCCTTGACAAGGGCGCTCCTCGACGAGACCTCGGCGGCCCTAGGCTTCTCCTACGCGACTCTCCTCATGGACGTCGAGAAGTTCTACGACTCAGTCAATTTCGCCAAGTTCCTGGACACGGCCATCCAGGGAAGGTTTCCCCCCATTGTCGTCGCGCTGGAGGTGCAGCTCTTCATGGCCCCCAGGTACCTGCGCATGCACGGGTGGGTCAGCGACATCATCGACCCGCAGCGCTCAATTGTCGCTGGGATCGCGCATTGAGGAAAGCTCGCCAAGGTATACTTGGGCCCCATACTGGCCAGGGCCCTCCACAACTACGACTACGCAGGCCTGTGGGCCTTCGTCGGCGACACGGTCGCAAGGGCCGAAGGCGAACCCAGGCAGGTTGCCGGGGACCTCGCGGACGTGGGCGTCATCTTGTGCGACGGCATGACCGAGGCGGAGCTCAAGGTCTCCCCGAAGACCACGGCGATCGCGTCTTCGGCTGCGGTGGCTCTCAACCTGCGCACCCACGTCAAGCGCGCGGGCTACGCCATCAAGGCGTCCCGCACCGCGGTTTACCTGGGCATCGAGACCGTCGGGGCCCGTCGCGGAGTGGCGGCCGACGCATCTCAGGGGGCGCAGAAGGCCAAGCGCAGGACTGGACGAATCGTATCCAATATCCGCAGGCACTCCTCGCAGGCCAAGATCGCGAAGGGCCTCTGGACAACGGGGTCCCGCCCGCAGGGCACCAACGGCCACCAGGTCATGGGCCTCTCCCCGTGCACCATAACCGAGCAGAGGCGACGCGCCGTGCAGGCCGCCGCGGGAAAGGTCCCTGGACGTTGCCTCACAACCGCCCTAGCCGTCATCCTGGGCGACAAGGACCCAGGCATCGAGCTCAGAAGGCAGACCATCCTGGAGTGGCTCAATTTCTGGTTCGCGAACCCGAACTACCACCCGCGCATCGGCAAGGCCTGGCGGATCATCTACACGAGGGTCACCTGCAGCACCACGAGGCGCTGGAGACAGGTGGTGGGCCCCATCTCCGCCGTCCAGGCCATCCTACTTGACGCTGGGTGGGACTGTCCTTCTCCCTTCGAGTGGTCTCGACAGCCTCGGGAGGGTGAGCAGGGCGAGCAGACATGGCTCCTACCTCACAAGGACTGTGGAGATTGGGAGCAGAGACGCGAGCAGGTCGACCCGTCGCAGCGGGCCCTGGAGTTCTGTCAGTCCATCGAGAGCGGCTGCTGGCAGGCCGCGGCGAAACGCCCTGAAGGAGATGGACTTCAGAGAGGAAGGGGCCGACGTACATACTGTGACGCACGAGATGAACAAGTTCATGTGCGACGGAGAGTACGACCAGTGGGCGCTGAACCTGTGCGTGGTCGCGGGGGCGCAGTGGCCGCGTGTGCGCCTCGCCGAGGCGGGCTACCAGGCCGAGACTTCCTGCCCGAGGTGTGGGGGCGCCGAGGAGACGCTGATGCATCGCGTCTGGCTGTGCCCCAGCAGCCGCGACCACGAGGACTGCGAGAAATCTGACGCCCTCCTCCCCTCAGCCCTCGCTTGCGCCGAGGCTGGCCCTGCATGCTGGCTCCGTGGCCTTGCCGCGCGTGCGGGCGCGCGCCCTGTATTTCGAGATGTGGGGCGGGGCGGCGGGTGGAGCTGGGTTGAGCGGGGCTGGGGCGGGTGCGAAGATTCGGATGGCCCCCTCACCCTGTATGGCGACGGCTCGGGGTCAGTGTCGCTCAGACCCCCGTCGCCGCAGGGCGGGGGCCGCTGTGATCGCCATGCAATCCCGCTTTGGGGAATGGGTGCCCTGGGGGGGCATCCTCTCAGGCTTGGACGGCCCATTTCAAACGGTGCCGCGCGCCGAACTCCTAGCATTCGCTTTGGCCCTCGAGCATTCAGTCGGTGACCTGCGCTATGTTACTGACAACATGCCCTTGTTGCAGGGGTGGAGGTCGAGCCGACGCCTGCAGCCCCATGGGGCCAACCGTGATTTGTGGCAGCGCATTGGCCGCGCGGTCCAGTACAGAGGACCAGGCGCGGTGCGCGTCCTGTGGGTGCCCTCGCACAGCGAGGGCGCCGCCAGTGTAGCACGTGACCCAGTTGCCTTCGCCCACGCGCTAGGCAACGCCTGCGCAGACGCGTGGGCTGGAGAAGCCGCCCGCCGTGCTTGGGAAGCGGCCATTGTTGGCGCTGCGCCCCCTACTGACTTGCACGACGCGCAGTGCGCCCTCATCAGGCGCCGTGCCCGGCGCGCGCTCGCCGATGCCCTGGCCGTCGACCCGTGGGTCGCGGAGCGACCCTCGCAGGCCAAGGGGCAGCGTGCCACTCTGCTGCAGCGCGCCTTGAGTGCCAGCCCCCACTCCTGTGTGCTCCACTCGAGCAGGTAGAGGTGCTCGAGCTGTGGAGTCACAGTGGATAAGGCCCTAATCCGCCCAGCCTGTGCGACGCCGTGCCAGCCAGTGGCGCCCCTGCCTGTCGCGAGTGACCAGGTCGTCCCAGTTCAGGGGACGGCTGCACTCTGTGACCGCGTGCTGCACTCCTCACATAAGCTTCACTTCGTGCAGAAGTACTGCATGTATTTCTGCCGCGAGTTTGGCAAGACTGCCACCGAAGACCCTAGGCGCCTTGCCAGTCCGTGCGGGGGCCTGACCCGCAAAGGCAAGGATAATCTGGCCAAGATCGACAAGGGCCTTTTTACGCGCGCCCTTGCGGGCCGCGACGGCCTCACTCCGTGTGTCCGTGCGGCGTCCCACGGCATGGCCGTGGAGCAGGCCGCCGCAGCCGCGCTCACTGACCCTGCCGCGAGCGATCCATAAGGTGTGGGTGGCCCCGCGGTAGGGCCGCAGCTTTTCGCGCCACCTCCCAATCGCAGCGGGTTGCCGCTGCCGCGCTCGTTGCCCTGGCCGCGAGCGTTTTATTGACCAGGGGTGGCCCCGCGGCAAGGCCGTGGTTCTTTTCGCGCCACCCTTCGCTTGCGGCCGCTGTCGCAGGCGCTGGCACGCAACTTGGTGCGCATCATCGCAATCCTCGTGATCCTCCTCCCTGTGCCTCCCTCCTCCCTCCTCCCTTCTCCCTCCCTCCTCCCTCTGCCTCCCTCCGCCCTCCTCCTCCTTTTCCTTCTCCTCGTCCTCCTCCTCGTCCTTCTCCTTCTCCTCCTCCTCCTCCTCCTCCTCCTCCTCCTCCAGATGGAGTGGACTATGTCTTGGCAGATGGGCATGTGCTAGGGCTCGTGAGATCTCTTGTCGCCCAGGAGCCTGCCTCAGCCTAGTTGATAGCGGTGGATATTTTGGTCTTGTCCTTGCTGGATCGGACCTGTCACTGCTGCCGTCTCCCTCGCCGCTCCGCCCTCCCGCTCAGCCGATCGTAATGATGAGTCGGTGCACGAGAGGAATGAGATAATTACCCCTCCCCGATTTTGAGCCCTGCCCGTTGAGTTCAACGGCCAGGCCCCCGCGCAGGCAACAATGTGCTGCATCTGCCAGCGCGTGTGGCTCATAGAACTAGCAATATGAATGGGGGGTGCAGATAAGTTGTATCCCCCTCAGGTTCGTCGAGGTTGAAAGTGATAAGACATTGAACTGAATGGGTGAGAACTCCTCCTCCTCCTCCTCCTCCTCCTCCTTCTCTTCCTCCTCGTCCTTCTCCTCAAAGTTTGGGGGGGGGCCGGCTCAGGGGAGGCTTGAACCCGACACTCGAACAGCTGGGCTTCTACCTGTTGCCTTTGACTTCGCGGTTTCTTCGCCGCATAGGCAGGCCGCCCGTGCCCTGGCCTCCCTGGGAATTGGACACGCGGCGCAAGAGTACGCGATGGTCAACAGGAGCCACATCGACACTGAACGCCTGTGCCAGCAGCAAGAGATCGCGTTCGTTCTCCTTGTTGCGGAGCCGCCCGGCGGTTGGGGCCCCACCGGTGCCGACGCGCCACGCCGGCTTGCCCGGGCCAGCGACAAATGGAGCGGGGAGGAGCTTGGAGCTGGTGCGGCCCAGCTGTTCCACCGCCTGTCCGTGGCGATCCGCTGGGCTTCTGCGCGGGCGGTCATGCGGAGACGCGGAGCGCCTTCGGGCGGGGGGCGCTGTGGCCGCCGCGCAGGGCCTGCTCGTCGATCTCGGGGGGCAAGACGTTTAGCGCGTCCTGCCCGCGCCCCTCCGATTCTTCCCTTCCCTCCTCCGTGCTCGTTCCCCCTCCTTGCCTCTGGCCGCTACGCGTGCGCCCGACAGCGGAGTTGGGTGGCGCAGGCCCCGCGGCCCCGCCTTCTGGTTCTCTCCCCTCCTGCTCCTCCTCTTCCTCCCCCTTCGTCTCAAAAGGCTGCTCCTGTCGCGTGCCTTCCGAAAGATTTCGCTCCTCCTAATGCAATCGATCAGTTTTTCCTTTGCTGACCGCTGCCAGCGATCTTGTTCCCAACCATCTTGAGGTGTTGCGTCCTCGTTTTGAAAAGACGTCGCTCCGCGTTCCTCTCCTCTTCCTCCTCCTCCTCTCCTCCTCCTCCTCCTCCTCCTCCTCCTCCTCCTCCTCGTCCTCGTCCTCCTTCCTCTTCACCTCCCGTCCTCACCATCATCGTCATCATCATCAACATCATCACCATCAGCGTCATCATCATCATCATCATCATCATCATCATCATCATCATCATCATCATCATCATCATCATCATCATCATCATCATCATCATGCTCCTCTCTATTCTCCTTGCGACCCGCGCTCTTGCTGTCTCTGCAGCTTCTCAGCCCCAAAGCGCCCCCCTCGGCCGCGCGCGCGGGCGCCTTATGCAGGCGATCGCGTAGGTGGCTCTCCAGGGCGCGGGGGACATTCTTTTTCGGGGGGTGCGGGCCGCGCTCTGCGAGCGGCTCGTCGCCGCCCCCGTTTCTGTGCTTCAGGACCAGGGGCCTCCGCTACCGCCTGGTCCACCCAACAGGCAGACCCGCCTGGGGGTGAGGGGGCCGTTTGCCCCCTCCCCTCGGCGGGCTCTGCCTGTCCCACCGTCTGCCTCGGGCAGGCGGTGGAGTTGAGCAGCGGGGCCTCTCCCCGGCTGCTCTCGACGGTCGCTGCCCTCCTCTGGGTGACGGCCGCGTGCAGCGCCTGCGCAGGCTGCTGCTCCGGGCTGCTGGGCCCGTGCCTGTGGCGGAGGCTCTGGTCCTTCGCCTGGCCGCGCGGTGCGGCGCCTGCTCCGCTCGAGCAGGACCGCCGCGCGGCCCGAGCGCTTGCTTGCGGGCCAGGAGCCCAGGCGCTCGACAGGGCTCGGGCCCTGCGTCCCGGGGTCGGTGCCTTCGTCGGCTCCCGCTCAGCGCGCCGCGCTCAGCTCGAGGCGGCCCTCACCGCCTCGCGGGGCCGAGCCCCTCGGACGGTCCTCCTGAGCCGTTCCGCGCGAGCTTCGCTCGCTCGCGCTCGCTCGCGCGCGCTCTGCTCTTCCTCTCCCTTCTGGCCGCCTGGATGGCGCATCCGCTTGTCGGCGGAGGTCCCATCTGGCCCGACCTACGCTCCTTTGCTACAGCTGCTGCCGCGCGACCGCTCGCCGGCAGGCGCTCTCGCAACGAGACTGCTCAGCGGAGCGCTGCCTCAGCGACGCGAACCCAAAAGCTCCCGCCTCTCCTCCCCTCGCCTCCCTCTTCTTCTTCCATCGAGGCGGGGGGAAACGACGAGGACGAGGAGGGGTACGAGGAGGCTGAAGACCTGGGTCTCCGCAGCGAAGAACAAGCCGCCAGAGGGAGGAACGGTCTACTGCTCGCGCCCCACCAGCCACCGCCGCGCAGTACGCACCGCCCGCAGCCCACTGCAACTCTGAGCCAGCCTCACGCCCGCCGAACCGCGGGCGAGGAGGCAGAGCGCGCGAAGGGAACCGCCTTGGGGACGGGGGAATGGGAGGAGGAGAGTCCTGCTAACCTCCACCTCCTCACTCACTCCCCTCCCCCCCTCACAACGCCATGGCTCGACCGGGGCCCCGCTTGCTCAGCGGGCACCGAGTGGCCGCTTCGCGCGGCCTTCCGGGTTCCAGGCACCGACGCGGCGGGCCTGTCCTCGTCCTGGTGGGACGCGTCATCAGCTGAGCCACCCGCTTTGTTGGCGAGCGCCTTTGACGTTCAGCGCGGTGTGCCCCTTATCTGCACCCTCCCGCCGCCGACGCTGCAGGGCAGGCGTCCCCTGCCGCCCCCAGGCCTCGCCGAATTGGGTATCGGCCCCCCTCCGGGCCTTGGCCCTCCATCGGCTGCCGAGCGAAGGCCGCCGTCGCCACGGGTTCCGACGGGGTTGCCTCCTCGTCCGCCACCCGGTTTGGTCGCGCCGTTGGAGCCGGATGTGTGGCGTGTGGAATCGCTTCCGCGTTTCTCCGGCATGGAGGCCGGCGCTCGGGTGCCGCCTGCGATCAGTCCGTGCACGCCCGCGGAGTCGTTTCTCGTCGGTGGTGGATCGCCCTTCCAAGCCGGGCGGGCGGGGCCGCCGCCAGGTCTCGCCGACCCAGAGGCGCTCCCGTCGCTCCACCGTAACGCTGTTGATCCCGCCTCACTTTGGGCGTGCGCTGCCCGTGACTTGGGTTGGTATGGTGATTTCGGAGGGCTCCCACCGCCTACCAGCCTCGTGGGTGGTGTCGGCGCGCCCGCCGCCAGTGGTCCATCCCCGCGTGCGGGCGCCCGCGATTTGTTGCACTCGCTCGGGCTATTCGGGGATCCAGCCTCATCCTTGTCAGCCCTGCCGCCCCACATGAGGACATATGCGATGGCGTCAGCCGCCGATGCCGCTGTTTCACGGGGGGTTCTCGTTGCGGCTGCTTGCCAGGCTACTCCTCCACCCGCCGCCGCTGTGCCTTCGCGCGGTGCTGCGGGCTCGAGCACTTGCGACTTGCCGCGGTCGCTCGGGGTGCATGGGGACCCCCCCACGCCCCCGCCCGACACAGCGTCGGTGCTGGCAGAGTCTACTTCTGAGTTCGGCTGCACGGGCGACCCGGGCGGGCTCTGGCCGCCGACCTGTCCCGCGAGCGGGGTCGACGTGTCAGGTGCACGAAATCCTACTCCATGTGGCGCGGGCGCGTCCCGCGTTGGCAACGGGACGTCGTCAGCCCACGTTCGGTGCCCTTCTTCTCTGCGCCGACTCGACGCGTCGCCGGCCGCCTTCGTGTCTCCTACGAGCGGTGCTATCTGCTCGAGTCCACGCGACGTGCTGCGGGCGCCCAGGGTTCGCGGCGACCTTCCCGCGCCCCTGTCAGACTCAGCGGGTCATTCGAGCGCTCACGACCTGCCGCGGTCGCTCGGGGTTCCTTCGGACCTGGCTGACGTGGCCGACAGGATGGCTGCATTGCCCCTGGCCACCCCAAGGCCATCAGCAAAGCCTTTCGCCGCTGGGCCCCGCGCCTCCGCCTGGGCAACACGACCTTGCCTCGGTCGGCGGCTTCGCCGAGGCGGGCGGCGCGGACGCCGTGGACCCGCCTCCTGCGGCTCCCCAGTCGGACCTCGACATGGCGCTGATGTGCTTGCATCAGTCTCCAGCCCTAGCCCTGCAGCAGGGGCGGGGCTCCCGCCCAGCAGCTCATCCGCTACTGGGGTTTCTGAGCGACTACGCTCAGGCCCCGTCCGCATCTTCGGGCGACCTCAACTCTTCGTCCACTCAGATGCGGGGGATCGCACGGCGGCGCGCTTGGCATGCTACCTTGGCGCAGCACGGTCCCGCCGTGCGAGACCCGCTCGGGGTTCAGACGCTGCTGACCTGCCAGTGCATGTTCATCGATCAGCAGGCGGGGGACCGCGGCTGCCTAGAGGCCGCATGGTTCCTCACGGGGGTGGAGCCCACTCCATGTCGCGTCACCAGTCAGCACACGGAGCGCGAGGCGCAGTCCCCGTTTTCACCCCTCGTGGACTTCCGCTGGCTGTCCGCGCAGGGCGAGTACATGAAGGAGCTGCAGGTTTTTCGGACGCGCCTCGACGCCGAGCGCGCCGCCGCGCTTCCCCAGCAGCCGCCTCACGTACCCAAGCAGCCCAGGACTCCAAAGGTGCCTCCCAAGGTACCGAAGGTGCCACCCCAGAAGCAGTGACGGGGCCGCTGCTGCCCGTCACCTGCGAGGGAGCTGCCTCCAGTGGCCGAGGTTCAGCGCCGCAGTCAGTCCGTGCTGACGCTGCTGCGGCTGCTAGGCGCGCTTGGGCGCAGCGAGGCCGTGAGGGTAGGAATGCGCTCCTCCAGCGATGCTGGTGCGGCCCCGCAGGGAGGAGTTCGTTCCGCCATCACGCCTCTCGCTTCGCTCCGAGCCGCCCCTCGTATCCACCCGGCCATTTTGGCCACCACTGCCCTCAGTCGAGCTCCCCCCGCACGGGGTGTGCAGCCCCTGAGAGCGGTGTCCTTGCTGGCGCGCGTCCTGTCGCGTGCACCCCCGCTGCCCTTGCTAAAGTCGCGCCCTTTGTCGCTGACGTGTCTTCCTTGCTGCGTCTTTTTCCTGGCGCAAACATCGATATCACCCACTGGGCAGCTGCGCTGTCTCAGGTCGGGATGGGTGCTCGTTGTTCACTGGGCTCATTCTCCCGCTCATCTTTGCGTGCGTTGGATCGGGACGACCCGTACTTTTTGGGGCCGCCTCCCCGCGATCCTTGGCCGTGTCCGCCTGCCCCACCTCTTGGTCCCCCGCCTGATGGTCTGTCAGCGAGGCGCAGGGAGCGTTGGCGGCTCAGGCGCGCGGCACGGACTCTTGCGCAGTATTCCGTTATTGCGTTGAACTGGCTCACGCTGGGTCACCCTAGCTTCGCTCCCGCCGAAGCCCGAGTCCGCGCCACGGCCTCGCCCTGCCAGGAGGGCGTTCGCTCCCGCATTGAGCGGTTGTGTCGGATCGCAGTTCGCCTTGCCCGCGGTGGCAAGAGCGACCTTGGTCGGGCTTTCGCCAAGTTCGACTCCACCGAAGTCTCGCTCCATGGCCTGGCCACCCATGTCGTAGCTCTTGAGGCTTCCTTCACCTCCTCCTCTTCCGTGCCTGCCCCCATGCGGCACTGCCCGACCAGCGCTCCGCCCGTGCCTGGTTCGTTGGCTTCTGCGGCGGCCTGGGACTCCACCCAAGCCGAGCCCTTCGACCTCAAGGTCAGGGCCTCCCGCATCAAGTGGGATTACTCGCCCGAGTTCGATCCCACTCCCTTCCTCTCCGACGCGCGTGTGCGCGAGGCGTTCCTCGACCCCGAGGTGATGCGGCTGCCGTCGGCAGAGTGGCCTCCAGGCCAGAAGGGTGCACGTGTCCATATGGACCGCGCTGAGCTGTGGGCCCTGCTCCAGAAGTGGGACGCCTGCGGCGCTCTCTACCTGACTCCCGCTTCGGACCTCGCCTGGGATGAAGCTTGTGGAGCTTTCAGGGTTCCAAAGGACAGCGACTTCGATCGTCTGATCCTTAACCCTACAGTGGTCAACAGCCGCTGCGCCTCCATCTCGTCCAGCACACAGCGGCTCGGCCAGGGCTTCCTGCTGTGCCGCATGGGCCTGGAGCCTGGCGAGTGGTTGGCGGTCTCCTGCGACGACTTGCGGGAGTTCTACTACACGTTCCGCGTCCCCCCGGCCCGCGCTCGGCGAAACGCTCTGCGAGTTCGCCTGCCTTCGGCCCGCTTCAAGGCATTTCGCGCCTGGCGGCCCGAGCTCGAGGGCGTGGACGTCGCCCCATGCTTGAACGCTCTTGCGATGGGCGACAACATGGCGGTTGAAATTGCCAACTCAGCCCATGAGGGTGTTCTGCGCAGTTTCGGCGCCTTACGACCTCACGAACAAGTCGTGCATCGGTTGCCCTTCCCCCGGGGCCCTTTCGTGGAGATGCTGAACATTGACGACCATACTGGCTTCCAAAAGCTCTCCTGGCGTGGGACGGCGCCTCGCCCTGACGACCCTCATCGTCGGGATCGCGAGGTCTTCGCCGCCTGCGACAAAGGGTACCCGCGCGTGAGCCTGGTGCAGCACCCAGGCAAACGCGCCCGCGGGGAGACGCACAAAGTTGTGGTGGGGGCCGAAGTAGAGGGACGTATCGGTATCGTCTGCGCCCCCCTGGTGCGGACCGTTGCCCTGTGCAGGCTGACCTTGATACAGATTTATCTCGGCATCACTACACGGTCCCTCTTGTCATCTCTTGTCGGTTGTTGGGTGCAAGTTTTCCTCTACCGCCGCCCACTGTTGGCCATATTTACGCATGTCTACAACTTTCTGTCACGTCTGGCAACTGAGGACGGGATCGAGTACGATCTTCCTCCCTCTGTGCGTGACGAACTTTTGGCTTGTACATTTCTGGCCTTCACCGCTATAACCGACCTTCGGGCGCGCCCCTGCTCCGAAGTGTTCGGTACGGACGCATCCCTCGGCTGGGGGGGAGTGGTCCGCGCTCCGATCAGCTCCCAGTTGTCTGCCGAGCTGTGGCGGCGATCTGAGCACGGGGGGTGGCACACGATTCTGCACAATCGGAGCCTCCTCGCCGTTCTGAGCCGCGGCGAATCCTTGGGCCCTGAGCTTACCCAGCTGCACCGCGACCTGGGGCTGCCTTCTCTTGAGCCTCCCGTCGCGCCGCGCTGGGTAACCGAGCTCTCGGAGGCGATTCGCTTTCGCTTGGCGTATAAATGGGAGTTCCGCATGCCGCGTCACATCAACATCCTCGAGACCACCGTTTATAAGAGTCTTTGCAAGTACTGCTGTATTCGGATCCCAGGCTCCCGTATTCCAGTTCTTCTGGACTCGAAGGTGGCCTTGGGGGCGTCCGCTCACGGGCGTAGCAGCTCCCCTGGATTGTCCCACGTTCTTTCCACCACTTTGCCTTATGTGATCGGGGGGGGTCTTTATATGGGAGGGTTATACGTGCCAACGGATGTGCATCGAGCAGACGATCCTACCAGGAATCGCCCCGTCAGGCCCCCTTCTATACCTCCACCGTCCTGGCTGGTTGAAGCCGAAGCGGGAGACTTCACCAGGTTTGATTGTGTCGCATACGCGGACTCCCGTGCACCTTATCCCACATGTCTGTGGGGACGCCTTGTCGCGTTGCTGCTGTCTCGAGGGCTCCTCGACAGCCCCGTGGGCCACAATGGGGCGGCCTGTTCCCCCCTCGCGGCGGGCGTGGGGCTGACCGCCGCTGCAGACGACGCCGAGGGGCCAACTGCCGGAGCCCCTGGCGCCTGCAGCGCTGACGGGGCGCCCGCTGAGGCGCTCGGCCCCCGTGTGGGGCCGCGGAACGCGCTGTTCCAGCCGCGCGACGAGGGTCCCGGCAGCTGCGCGGAGGGGGCAGCCCGCCTTGTTGCTCCCCCCGCGCTCTCGTCGGCCCCCGACGCGCGTCCCAAGACGCGGTCGGCCCCCCAGCCTGCCGTCGGGGGTGGCCAAGCTCGCACAGTTGGGCGCGACTTCCCGACGGGCCGCGAGGCCGCGACACCTCACGCCTTCCAGCGCGCCGCCCGCCTGGGCCGAGCCCGCCAAGTGCTCGGGGTCGCGGAGGGCGCCCACAGGGACGCGATCGAGGGCTCGTTCCGGCGCCTCTCGGCCCCGTGCCGTCCCGACAAGGCGCCCGCGGGGTTGACAGCTGCCGAAGCGGTCGCCCGCGTCCAGCGGTGGAAGGACTTGTGCGACGCGAAGTCCCTGCTGCTGAAGGCGGCGGCGCATCAGTCGGCGTCCGCCGTGCTCGCGCCTCCGCAGGCGAGCCAGCCGTCCAGGCTTCCGCTTGGGCCGAGGCCGTTGGCCAGGGCGCCCGCCGAGGGGCCCCTCCCGCAGAACACGCGTGCCGTCCTGCACAACGCTGAGGTCAAGACGGGCCTCGCCAACGAGGAGCGCGCCGCTCGCGGTGGGGACGCACCCGCGTCGTCTACTGGCCGCTCCTTGGCCGAGGTGGAGGCCGAGGATCCGCGCGCCCTGGCGCGGCCCGCCGACGACCCTGCGTCCCGCTTCAGCCTCCGTGAGCGGCGCGCAGTCCGCGCCCGCCTGGGCCCGCGGGATGAGGCGGTCGAGGACCAGCCCAACCGCGGTGGTCACGCGCCGCACTCCGCCTCGCGCACGGGCGCCGCGCGCACCAGGCGCGCCGCCAGGCAACGGCGGGCTTCGATGGCGGCGCTCCCCGCCCCTGAGGGGGGAGCCGCCACGGCGCCTGGCCGCAGGGCGCGTCGCACAGCCAATGCGCGCCGCTGGGCAGGCGTGGCACGCCCCAGCTCCGCCGCGGGGGTGGGCTCCCCACAGCGGAGCCCCAGCGCTGCCCGCGGCCGTACGCGGTCTCCAAACCCGTACGGGAGGGGCCACACCTCTCCCTCGGGGGGCGGCTCTTCGCCTCCCGTCGACGGCCCGCTCTCGCCCGAGGAGCCGTCGGAGCCGCCCGCGGGAGTGGCACCGGAGGGCCCCCACGCCAGAGCCCCGAGGTGCCCCCCGCGCTCGCCCGACGGGTCACCGCCCGCGAGCGTTCGCAGCCGTTCGAGAGCGGAACCCGCGTGCGACGAGGACGAGGCGTTCGACTCCGACGACGCCCTTCTGCAAGAGGGCGCGCTCGCCTCTCTGAGCGCCCTCGCGGACTCTTCGATGGACCTTGAGCGCGTCGTGGCGGGCATGAACCCCGAGGTCCTCCGCCGCCTGCAGACGGTTTTCCCTGGTGGCTCGGCTGAACGAGGACCCCGCGACGAGCGCTCCCGCTCTCATGAGCGCTCCGGCAGCAGGAGGGGTTCTCCCCGCAGCCACGGGGGCAGGCAGCAGCGCGGTAACAGGGGGCACCCTCCTCGCCGCTCGGGGGGCTCCCCGCCCGCCGCTCGCGCCTCGGCTCGCAGCCGCTCTCGGGGCCGCGGTCCGCGCGTAGGCTCCGAGCCTCCGCGGCCCTTGCTCCCGCCGCCGCCTCCGCCCCCTCGCCCTTCAGACAGGCGAGAGGCGTCGCGCTCCAGGGACGCCCGCGGCTCCCCCCGCGCGCCCTCGCGACAGGTGACGTCGCCTCGGCGTCGCGAGGCGCGCGCCCCTCGGGTCGCTCCGAAGCGGCGCCCGAGCCCAGCTACGGCGCCTCGGCAGGCCGCGCCCCGCCAGGGTGCGAGCTCGGGCGGCGCCCACGCAGGCAGCTACCGCGCGGGCCCCGCTGCTCAGGCCCCCCCGTCCTCGGTAGGCACGCGCTCCTCCAGCGATGCTGCTGCGGCCCCGCAGGGCGGAGGGCGTGCCGCCGAGGAACGGGGGTCTTCGAGCGGCCTCGCGCCTGGCCGGGGCTCGGGGCGCGAGCTGCATCCCAGCGGCACCCACAGCGGCGACCCCGGGAGCGCCGCGGCTGCAGCCTTCGCAGCGCGGCGCACGGCTTCCGAGGCCGTCGAGCAGCCCTTGCCCACTCTGACTCAGGGGAGTGCGGCCCCACTGTCCCCTATCTCGGATTCCCGCGTTCCGCGTCTGAACTTCCCTCACCTGTCCGCCGACGAAGCGGCGCGCCTGGGCCTGCAGGCGCCGACCGTCGAGGCCATCTTGGCCAGGGCCCCTGGGCCCCCTCAACGCGTCCAGACCTGCGCTCTGGTTCCTGCCTCCGCCCTAGTAGCGGCTTGGGGGAACAGGCGGGGCAGTGGCGCCTCGACGCAGCCGCCCGCTGCTCTCTCCCCGAGCATCCTGCCGCCCCTGGGGTTGGCCAGTCTCGATGAGGGCGCAGGCTCCGCCGAGGTGGCCGCAGGTGACGTCAGGGGAGCTTGCGCCGAGGCTCCCCAGAGGACCCTGCATCTGGCCCTCGAGTGCCTCCTTATGGCGCTCGAGCAGGGCGCAAGCTCCGCCGAAGTGGCCGCAGGGGACGTCATGGGAGCGTGCGCCGAGGCTCCCCAGACGACCCTGAATCGGGCCCTCGAGCGCCTCATTTTGGCGCTTCGGCAAGGCGCAAGCTTCGCCAAGGTGGCCGCAGGGGACGTCATGGGAGCGTGCGCCGAGGCTCCCCAGACGACCCTGAATCTGGTCCTCGAGTGCATCCTTCTGGCGCTTCAGCAGGGGAGCCACGTTTCACGACACTGGCTTAAGTAGCGGCCAGATTGTTCAGCCGACGACGCTGCGTCGGCCAGAGCAGGGGGGTAAGCATTTGGACTTCACCGATCCGCTCCCGCCCTGCGCGCGTTGCGGCTTCCGTACTCGGTGAAACTATTTGCTTTCGGCTATTGGCGTGCTGATCGTCTAAACGGCCTTCTCGCCCCCCTACGAGCTGTCCGCTCTCCCTGAGCCCCCTTTGTGCTCAGGTCGCCTGTCGTACTGTCAGTTGCGACCTCTGTCGCTGCCCGCCCGCGACGTCCTTGTCGCTTCCCTTCTAGGGGTCGGCCCTGCTGTATGGACCACCCGTCTATCGGCCGCCCGCCGAAACCTTGTCACTGCGCAAGGGCTTTGAGCATGGGTATGGCTGCATCGCCGTTTACGGCGACCAGGCGGACTCCACCGCCTGAGGCGGCGCCCCGGCTCGGGCGCGCGGGGCGGGCCTGCCCATTTTGGGCCGTTCCGCGCGCGCGGCGCCGCGGCCCCGCGCGGAGACAGCTCGCTTGCGCGCGAGCGGGAGAATGCTCCTCTCTATTCTCCTTGCGACCCGCGCTCTTGCTGTCTCTGCAGCTTCTCAGCCCCCCTCCCTCCTCTCCCTCATCTTGGCTGATGTGGCGCTGCATCGCCGTTTACGGCGACCAGGCGGACTCCACCGCCTGAGGCGGCGCCCCGGCTCGGGCGCGCGGGGCGGGCCTGCCCATTTTGGGCCGTTCCGCGCGCGCGGCGCCGCGGCCCCGCACGGAGACAGCTCGCTTGCGCGCGAGCGGGAGAATCATCATCATCGTCATCGTCATCATCATCATCATCATCATCATCATCATCATCATCGTCATCATCATCATCATCATCAACAACAACAACATCATCATCATCATCATCATCGTCATCGTCAACATCATCATCATCACGACCGTCATCATCACCAGCATCATCACCCATGTCGGCACACCCCTTACACGTGTCGTGGCCCCACAGGGAGCTCCACCGAAGGCCCCAGTGTCACTGCCCGCATGCGTCCCCGACACCCATTTCGGCACATCCGTTACACGTTTCGTGGTCCCATAGGGAGCTCCACCGAAGGCCCCAGTACCACCGCCCGCATGCGTCCCCCACACATTTCGGTACACTCGTCACAAATTTCGTGGCCCCATAGGGAGCTTTACCGAAGGCCCCAGTGCCACCGCCCGCATGCGTCCTCTACACCAATTTCGGCACACCTCTCACACGTTTCGTGGCCCCATGGGGAGTCCCAACGAAGGCCCAAGTGCCACCGCCCGCATGCGTCCCCCACACCCATTTCGGCACATCCGTTACACGTTTCGTGGCCTCATAGGGAGTCCCACAGAAGGCCCCAGTGTCACCGCCCGCATGCGTCCCCCACACCAATCCGGCACACCCGTTACACTTTTCGTGGCCCCGTATGGAGCTCCACCGAAGGCCCCAGTGCCACCGCCCGCGCGCGTCCCCACGCCTATTTCGGCACACCCCTCACACGTTTCGTGGCCCCATAGGGAGCACCACCGAAGGCCGCAGTGCCACCGCCCGCATGCGTCCCCCACACCCATTTCGGCACACCCTTTACACGTTTCGTGGCCTCACAGGGACCCCCCCCGAAGGCCCCAGTGCCAACGCCCGCATGCGTTCCCCACACCCATTTCGGCACATCCGTTACACGTTTCGTGGTTCCATAGGGAGCTCCACCGAAAGCCCCAGTGCCAACGCCCGCATGCGTCCCCCACACCCATTTCGGCACACCCCTCACTCGTTTCGTGGCCCCATATGGAGTTCCACTGAAGGCCGCAGTGCCACCTCCCGCATGCGTCCCCCGCGCACACACACACACACACATTACGGCACACCCCTCACACGTTTCGCGGCCCCATAGGGAACTCTACCGAAGGCTCCAGTGCCACCCCCGCATGCGTCCCCCACACCAATTTCGGCACACCCCTCACACGTTTCGTGGCCCCATAGGGAGTCCCACCGAAGGCCCCAGTGCCTCCGCCCGCATGCGTCCCCCACACCCATTTCGGCACACCCCTCACACGTTTCCTGGCCCCATAATGGGGCTCCACCGAAGGCGCCAATGTCACCGCCACCATGCGACCGCCACACTCAAGGTTTCAAGGAACAGCTCCAGACCTCTGGGGAAAAGGAGGAAGCGAAGGAGGAGGAGGAGGAGGAGGCCCGTTCCCCCCGTATGTATGTTGTTTTGCATTCGCGGGTGATTCCATTTCACCAGCGAGGGTCTTTTCCTTTGTTCTCGCTGTGGTCGCTGTAAACGAGCGGTGGAGGAGTGGCCTGGTGGATGTCGTCGCCGTTGTCGTCTTCGTGGAGGTGGGGTGGCGGCCGTGGACGCGCCGGGGATCCATCCAGTTCTTGCTCTTCGGCCAGGGCGGCAGCGGGGTGACCGCCATGGTGCAGGAGATCGTGCTGCCGGCCATGGACGCGCTGTTCCCCGTGGAACAGGGCAAGGCGAAGTCCACGCTGATAGTCTGCGCGAAATGGTCTCAGGCCGCGAACATCTCCACGGACGCTCACAAGGCCGTCAGTTGCCACAGGGCGGGGGTAATAGGAGTGCAGTCTTTCAGGAACAAGGACATGCCCGCGGGGGGCAAGCTCGAAGCGTTGCAGGACACGTCGGAGGCGGTCAGGTGTTTGATCCTGGTGAAGGCGAGCGTGATCTCGCCCAACCTGTACAACACGCTGGCGTTCCGGTCCTACCTGGGACGCCGGGCCGAGTGGGGCGCGGAGGGGCGGGAGTACGACCAGGTCGGCGGAGCCTTCGGCCGGATGCCCATCGCGGTCAACCTGGGGGACTTCCTACAGCTGAAGCCGACGGGAGGCAGAGTGTCCCTCATCTCCAGCTTCCAGGAACTAGCGGCGGCGGGTGTCAACCTCGCTCCAGAGTGCCAGGCCGTGATGAAACTCTTCTGCAACGCGCCGCTGCGCTTCGAGCTCCAGGCGCCCCGCCGCTTCGAGGGCCCGAAGCTCAGGGATCTCATGGCCTTCCTGCGCAAACTGGGGAGGCAGGCCCCTCGGGCCACTCGGGCCGCGTGGGGCGCCATGCGGCTGAAGCCCGATGATCGTCGGCTCTGGGAGGACAGGTTCCAGAACGGCCGCATGATCGGGACCTATTGGGGCACCGTGGCGCGGCGGATGAACGCGCGTGCCCGGCGGGGCGCGCGCGTCCTGAAGGAGCCCCTCTTCCCCGTGCAGGCCGCCGACAGGTCTGCCCCGACGATGAACGTCAAGGGCGCCGCCAAGATGATGAACTGCGCCAACCCGAAGAACGCCGGCGGGGTGCGCGGACCCCCCGGCGCGCGCGGGCATGCGGATCCGGCTCCTGTAGGCGCTCGGCCTCAAGAACGGCCTCGCCAAGGATGCCGAGGGGCAGATCGCGCGTCGTCGTGGGCCCTCGGGGTCGGGGCAACGCCCGGGAAGCCGAGAGAGATGGGGGGGGCGGGATCTATCTGAAGCGCCTGCCGCTGAGGTTCTGGGCGCGCGTGGAGAAGCGTGCGAGAGCGCCCGTTGTGGGCGACGTGAAGCGCCGCGACGACAGCCTCGCGGGGGACCTCGCGGGCCCGCTGGTGATCATGGAGCCCCGCGCGTCGGGGCCGTTCACCTTCCGCGCCTCCGAGGTCACCCGGGCGGGCTTCCCGTTCTCGCGCGGCAGGGTTATCGCCGCGGCGGCGTGCCGGGGGCGCGCCGTCCGAGAAGGCGACGGGGCGAGGGAATGGCGCCCCCGGGCAGTCTGCGGCCGAACTTAATGGGCGCGAGCGGTCTGCAGTCGGACCATCTCTCGGTTCTGTGGACTCTCGCCTTGGGCCGTCGGCTGTCGGGCGCGCTGCCCCCTCGGCCGACGTCGCTCACGCGCGATCCTGGACTGCGGCCGCCGCGAGGTCGGGGTCGGTGAGAAGGAGGGCGACGACTGGTGGCTGGAGCTCTACTCGCTGCTCTCGCGCGCCGCGCGCCACGAGGACTTCCTGCTCATGCGGGCGCCGCGCGTCGAGTTCTTCCCGGCAGGGCCGCCGGAGGGCTTGCGGAAGCAGCCGGGGCAGTTTGCGGCGCGCGCGAAGCGGCGCGGGGGAGGGGGGGGCGACGGCCCTCGCCAGGGAGCTCGGCTTCGCCGAGTTAATCCGCGAGGCCTGACCTGAGGAGCGCCCCCGAGCCGCGCCTTCATTCGACTGCCCAACTAATTGTCCGGCCTCGCGCCGCGGACGACCCGCGCGCGTCGCTGGGGCCCTCCCGTGGCGACCGGCGCGCGTCGCGGGAGCTCCGCGCTGCGTTTTTCCTTGCGCCTCGCTCGCCCGTCGTCGCTCCGCCCAGCGGTCAGAGCCGTGCCCGCTATCAGCCAGCCATCTAGCTAGCTAGCTAGCACTCCTTGCTCCGCGCAGCGGACGACCCGCGCGCGTCGGTGGGGCCCTTCCGGGCCGACCGGCGCACGTCGCGGGGACTCCGCGCCGCGCTGCGCTGATCGCACTCTTTGCACATATATATATAATATATATATATATTTATATATATATATATATATATTATATTCGCTCGATCGCAGATTCATTCGCACTTAGACCCACGCGCGCTCAGATTCACCCGCGCGCAGTCTCTCGTAATTCGACCGATCGTTTCCCTTCGTGTTGTGCGCCCCGCCACATTTCGGCACGCCCCCCATGCGGTTCGTGGGCGCCACCGAAGACGATGCTCATAATTTCGATACTCACAATTGCGTATGGTTGGGTCCTTCGCCAGGATATTTTTTGGGGAAGTGGGCCCTGCCGCGGGGGACCGGTGTGCCGCCTGTGCAAAGCCGCGCCGCTACGTTATCCGCCTGCCCAAGCTGAGCAGCGTGAGCAGCATTAGAATGGCAAATTTGTCCTTATTGAAGGAGTTCGGCGGATGTTTTCCTGGACACATATAACGAAGTTCCCATGAGTTGCCACCGAAGCCTCGCTGAGGCCAGCCGCGACGAGTTACCCCCAGGGTGGGTGGGTGGGGGACATGGACGTATAATCTGTGATACGTTACCGAAAAGTCGGCGGTGGGTCTCCGATTGCAAAAATCTCCTCCTCAGCCTCCTCAGCCTCCTCCTCCCGTTCCCTCCCCGTTTTCTTCCTCCTCCTTCTCCTCCTTCTGCTCCTTTTCGTCCCTCTTCCTCCTTCCTCCCCCTCCTTCATCCCTCTTCCCCCTCGATCCGAGAGCGCCAGCCTCGCCGGCAGGCGCCGCCGCGCCTGTGCCCGCTGGCCGGGCGGCGTCACCCGCCGCCGCGGTGCCGGCGCTGGCCACGCCGCCCTGCGGCCAGGCGGGCCCGCGCCCACGGCGGCCACGGCCGCCGTGGGCCGCGGCTTGCGGCTGGCAGCGACGACGGCGCGATGTGTGCACTACGTCGTTTGTTCGGTCGAGGGGGCAAGGTATTCGGCTTAGGCTTACGGATGCGGTGCAAACGCTCTCCAGCGCCCCCGCTGCCTGGGAAGCTGGGGCGTCTATTTACAGATCTCTCGGCCGACCGACTGGCGTGGTGTATACAGTCAGCCCCTCTTATCTGTCCCCTCCGGAAACATCATTTTCCGCCCGCTTTCAGGTGGACTGCGCGGAGCTCCTGGCGTCCGCGAGAGCAGAGGCCTCCGATGAGCTGCTGTCCCCGTCCGAGGGGCAGGCGCTTGGCGGCGTGCAAGTGGGGCTGTTGCGGGGGATTTTTTTGGCCAACCTTGGGGCCCTTGGGGCCTCAGGGGCCACATTCTGGCTTGGGTCCCAGTGACACATCCTTTGGGGTTTCTTGGGGCTTTCTTTATTCGGACTCTCTGAGGGTTTGGGGCTCAGGCCTATTGAGTAGATATATCCTGTTTTTCTTGTTCGCTCGAGTGTGAAATGCCGCCCTCCTCACTCGTGGTCCCGGGCCCGAAAACGCTCCCCACAAGTTGAATTCGATCATAACAATAATCATAATACTATTGATATTAGTGGTAGATGGGGCATATGTGGAAAACAAATATGAAACATCCGCGTATATGCCATCCTCCTCTCCCACACTCGACGACTCGACCCCTCAGGTGTCGGCCAGAATTTGAACAGGAGTTTGACAATGGCGACGAATTTTGGGCCGTTTGGAGGCCATATTTGGCCTTCTTGAGGCTTCTCATGCGTGTTGCAGTCCTTTTTGAGCCATCCTGGGAGGCATTTTGTGCATCTTGGAGGCGACGGGTGACAGATTTGGAGGCTCCGAGGGCCCCGAGCTGTGTCGGCAATTTCGTTTCCCTCCCCATCCCCTCTCCAATCGAACTGGATTTTGAACCGCAGGGGAGGGGGAAAGGGAGAGGGGGACAGTCAATTCTCTCACACGCCTTTTTGCCCGCCGACACGTGGGGATATGTCCGCACGGATTTCGTGGGTCCGCGCTGGATTCCCCCTGGCGGTGCAACCGGCGCCGTCCCTGGGGCGTTTCGCGCGCCAGGGAGGGGGTCCGGCTCCGCGCTGACTTCCGACAGTTTCTGTATGTATGTGTATGTATGTGTGCATGCATGTAGGCAGGCATGTATGTGCATGCGTATGTGTGTATTTGCATATTTCTATGTATGCGTATAGTTTCATTTACATGTATATGTATGTGCGTGTATATATATATATATATATAGATATATATGTATATGTATTTATGTGCATGGATTTATGTATGCATATCTATATATTTATGTATGTGTATGTGTATGTGTATGTGTATATGCATATGCATCTGTAGATGTATGAAAGAGCGCGTTCAGTTGTCGTTTGGAACAGGGGAGGTTTGGAACCAGACCCCCCCCCCCCTGGATGGGGGGGGGTTCGAACCCCCCCCCCTCTCCCCTGACGGAGGGGGGGGGGTTTCGAACCCCCCCCTTTCCCCTCCCCCTCATCCCCTACTTCTCTCTCCCTCTCCTCGGGTCGGCGCCTGCTTCGTCGGCGGCTGGCTGCGGCGGCGGGGACGACGACTTCGTTTTCTGGGCCGGCGGCGGGCGGCGGCGGCGGGGAGCGTCGACCAGGACGACGGCGACGACGATGACGATGACGACGCTCCGCCACCGTGCCTTGATTTTGGGTCAGAGTCCTAATGGATGCCTCTAAGGGTCTCGTCGGAGGGCTCTCGGGGACCTCTGAAGGGCATTTGTCCAGCCTCCTGCCAGGGGCGCCTCTTGGGCGTCTCTTGGGGCCTCTCTGAGGTGGTGGTGGTGGTGGTGGGCTGTGGTGGTGGTGGTGGTTGTGGCGGTGGTGGTGGTGGTGGTGGTGGTGGTGGTGGTCTGGTTGGTGGTGGTGGTGGTGGTGGTTGTCGTGGTGGTGGTGGTGGCAGTTTGTGGTTGTGGTGGTGGTTGTGGTGGCGGTGCTGGTGGTGGTGCGGTGCACTCATGTGGTGGTGGTGGTAGTTGTGGTGGGGGTGGTGGGTTAAGGTGGTCATTGTGGCGGGAGTGGAGTGGTGGTTTGTCGTGTTGGTTGTGGTGGTAGTGTTTGTGGTGGTTCTGGTGGTGGGTTGTGGTGGTGGTGGTGGTGGTGGCGGTGGTGGTGGTTGTGGTGGTGGTGGTGGTGGTGGTTTGTTGTGGTGGTGGTGGTGGTTGATGTGGTGGTTGATGGTGGCGGTGGTGGAGGTGGTGGTGCTGTGGTGGTTTGTGGTGGTGGTGGTTGTGGTGGTATGGTGGGTTGTGGTGGTGGTGGTCGTGGCGGTGGTGGTGGTTGTGGTGGTGGTGGAGGTGGTGGTGTGGTGGTTTCTTGTGGTGGTGGTGGGATGTGGTGGTGGTGGTGGTGGTGGCGGTGGTTGTGGTGGTGGTGGTGTGGTGGTGGTTTGTGGTGGTGGTGGTGGTGGGTCGTGGTGGTGGTGGTGGTGGTTTGGTGGTAGTGTGGTGTTGCTTATTGTTGCTTGGTGGTGGTGGTGGTGGTGGTGGTAGCGTGTTGTGGTTGTGGCGGTGGTTTGTGGAATTTGTGCTGTTGGTGGTGGTGGTGTGGTGGTTTGTGATGGTGGTGGTGGATTGTGCTGCTGGTAGTGGTTGTTTGTTGTTGTGGTGGTGTTGGTGGTAAAGCAGATTGTGGTGGTGGTGGTAGTGGTGGTCATTGTGGCGGTGGTTGGTGGTGGTGAGTTGTGGTGGTGGTGGTGGTTGTGGTGGTGGTGGTGGCTGTGGTGGTGGTGGTGGTGGTTGTGTGGTGGGTTGGTGGTGGTGGTGGATTGAGGTGGTGGTGGTGGTGGTGGTAGTGGTGGTAATCGTCGCTGCGTTCCCGCCGTCGGCGCTGCGCGGCCGCCAGCGCCGGCGCCACCGCTGGCGCTGGGTTTTTTTTTTTTGAACCCCCACTTCCCTTTGGGGGGATTTGGAATTACCCCCACCCATCGGGCTGCCTCTGGTCATCGTCGCTGCGTCCCCGCCGTCGGCGCTGCGCGGCCGCCAGCGCCGGCGCCACCGCTGGCGCTGGGTTTTTTTTTTTTGAACCCCCACTTCCCGTTGGGGGGGGGTTCGGGAGGCGGTGGGGGTTAGAGGGGAGGGGAGTCCCCGTGGTTCTGATCGACGGCGTCGCGTGTTCGGGGGGGGGGGGCCACCCCCCGGTTCGAAACGCGCAGCCGAATGTTCACAAGGCGAGCGCCCGTGAAACGCGCTCGCTCGTATGTAGGTGTATGTGTATATGTTTAGGAATATCTCTATATATATATATATACATATATACATATATTATTTGTATTTGATTGCGTAGCTGTACGTGTATGCGTGCGTATATTTATGTATATATCTACGTATGTGTATCTGTACATGTATGTATTTATGTATCTATATTTGTATAAATATGCACCTGCATCCATGTATGTGTAAACATTTGTATATGTATACGTGCGTGTGGATGTAATGCATATGTTATGCATGTGTCTTGCGTATATAAGTGGAAAGGTATATTAGGGTGCACGGACAATATCGGTGCCATTGATTTCCCTTGTCGTGCAAAAAGACTTTGGCATCGATACTTCTCTTCTCCACTCCTCTTTCTCCGCCCCTTCCTTTCCGAAAGCGCACGGGCGCCTGCGACAAATCAGCGACGTTGCGGAGGGACAGCGAAACCTTTTGATAAACAAAAAATAAAAACATAAAACAAACAACCAACACAACTTATGATTTCGGGAAAACCTTGCCAGCCCCTCCCCATAAGTTCTCCCGAAGTCATGTTTTTTTGTTTTCTGCGGAGTTTTCTCTTGTCGTTCGGCCTCCACAGAAGGATTCCGACTGAAACTCTCTTCATGAGGATTCCTATTGAAATCCTCCGCGTAAGGATTAATTTTTGACCCCCCCCGATTAAGAATTTCGCATTGAAATCTTCCACAGAAGGATTCCCATCGAAATCCTCGACGCAAGGAGATTCCGTTTGAGATCTTCCACAGCTCCTCACCATCCTTTTGCTCCTCCTCACCCTCCTGCTCCTGTTCCTCTTCATTCTGCCCCCTCCTCCCCGCTTCGAGGCGTTACTCACAAATCTAGTTGTGAACGCAGCTTCACAACTAATTTTACGAGTAGCCTCCCGGCACGAGACATTACTCACAAAACTAGTTTTGAACGCGGTTCCACGAGTAGTTTTGTGACCAATGTGTTCCTCCTCACCTTCGTCATGCTCCTTACCCTCCTCTTCTTCCTCACACTCCTCCTCCTCCTCCTCCTGCTCCTCCTCTTCATGGACAGCGAGCTGAGACAGAAACATGTAGCAGCGCAGTTGCTGGACCTCACAGCGCTGGAGGACGAGCCGGACACAGTCAAGTCGAGGTTAGCAGCGTTGTGCAGCGCACAGGCCGAACCAGCGATGCGCCTGGCCTTCAATGCCATGCTAGGGCGTGCCGTCGGCGCCATGCGGAACTGGTTCACAGGGGTTCAAGACCCTTACCCAGAGTTGGGATCGCTTCAGATGACCTCGGTGGATTCTGCAAGGGGTGCACATGGCTTGCACCCTACGCAGCATCAGTTCAGTGTAGATCGGACAGACAAGCTCGCAAGCTTGCCACGCAGTTGATGCCCAGATCATGCTCGGCCTGCGGGCCTGCGTCGTCGGTCGCCATGATTTCCCTTGTACAGTTACCACGAATATTTAGCAGCTGTCCAGTGGCTGCTGTGTTTTCTCCATGTGAACGCAATGTGGTAGGCGCATGGGCTGGGTGATATGCACAGGCCCGTTGGACTCCAGAGCCCGCCGTTCTGCACAATCTTACCCCCCTGATGCCACAGTGAGCCACTCAGCACCTGCCGCGGCGGGCAGCCGTGCCTCCCCCTCCTCCTCGTCTGAAGCCTGCCTCCCCCTCCGCGGCGTCCTAGATGTCCTGCGACTGAGACCTCGGGACCAATAGCTGTTCTCGTTTAGTTTTTTGCTTTTGTCTTGGGACGGGTTGTCTCGGACCTTCGCTGAGGATGCGCCCCTGGCCTCGCGGCGCCTGGGGGGAATCTCTTCCAGGGCCCTTGCGGTCCCAGCGCCCCTAGTGACACCTGAGGCCCTCGCTGCGCCTTTTGAACAGGGGGTGCTTTACCTCGGGCGGCTCCTCCCTGCCCGCTTGCGTGCTGCTGTGCCCTCCCTCTGCTCCCTTGCTTCGCTGGCTCCTCGCTTGCCCTCCTGGCGTGCTGGCTTGGCTCGCTGGCTGGTTCGCTTTCTCCCCTGCCCCCTCTCCGCCGCCTGGGGTTCTGGTGGTTTGAACTTTGAATTTTGTGTCCCCCGCCCCCTCGTGCCCTACACCCTGCGGCCCATCCCTGCCTTTTAAGCGATGGGGGCCAGCCGAGGTAGGGGGGCGGGTGGGGGCCCCGTGCCACTAGGCCACGCGTGTTCCTTTTCTTTTCAGGTTTAGAACCGCGGCGCCCGCTAGAAGGGAAGTCGACGACGCAATGGTCGGCCAGTCCCCGTGCTTTCTGCCCGTGGCCGAGTTCGAGGATGCCGTCGACGCCCCTCTGACGCGCCTGCCGCCGCCGCCGCCTCCTCTTCATTCTGCCCGCTGTTACTCACGAATCTACATGTGAAAGCAGCTCCACAGCTAGCTTTGTGAGTAACATCCCAGTACGAGACAGTTCTCACAAACTACTTGTGAACGCGGCTCCACACTTAGTTTTGTGAGTGATGTGTTCTTCCTCACCTTCGTTATGCTCCTCGCCCTCCACTTCTTCCTCCTGGCCCTCCTCCTCCTGCGCCTCCTCTTCTTCGCTCTGCTCTTTTCTCTCCGCATCGAGACGTTGCTCACGAAAATACTTGTGAACGCAGCTCCGCAACTAGTTTTACAAGTAACTTCCCACTACGAGACAATTCTCGCACAACTAATTTTGAACGCCGCTCCAGAACTAGTTTTGTGAGTAACGTGTTCCTCCTCGCCTTCGTCGAGTTCCTCGCCCTCCTCTTCTTTCTTCTCACCCTCCTCATCCTGCTGCTCCTTCTCCTGTTCATTCTGCCCGCTCCTCTCCACTTCGAAGCGTTACTCACAGTATAGTTGTGAATGCAGCCCCGCGCTTTATTTTTACGAGTAACCTCCCGGCGCGAGACATTATTCGCAAAACCACGTGTGAACGCGGCTCCATGAGTAGTTTTGTGAGCGCTGTGTGCTCCTCCTCACCTTCGTCATGCTCCGCGCCCTCTTGTTTTTCTTCCTCCGCGCCCTCCTCTTCCTCCTCGCCCGTCTCTTCCTCCTCTTTCTCCTCCTGTTCATCCTGCCCGGTCTTCTTCGCTAAAAAAGGCGTTGCTCGCAAATCTATTTATGAACGCAACGCGCTTGCGTGCCGCCTGTGTCGCCAGGCTTTTCATCGCGCAGATGGGGCCTCAGCAGGCGCTGGGAACTTCGGTCCTCGCCGGATCGAGCCGCTGCGTTTCGAAGGCGGACCTTCCTGACCGCGCCCCTTGCCCAGCCAACTGGAACATGGCTGCTCTTTAATATTTCCACGTTGCTTGAAACGGAAATTCCAGCGCCAATTGGAGGCGTCATCTCATTTGGCAAACTCGTTCCGAATGTTCGAATCTTTTTTTCTGGTGGCGAAATGCCGCCGTGCGCGGTGGGCAGATGCTGAGCGCCGGTTTCTTGAGCTCATCGGGTGCTGTACCGTGGCTGTTCTGACGCTTTCCTTGCGCTCCGTGCGCTGCAGGATGTGTGCGAAGTCCCTGGATCACCTGCCATGGAAGCTTGTGTGAACAAGCCTTTCAATTTCCCGAATGTCGCTACATGCGACATGGCATGGGTGCTGATGTGTGGCTCGGACGCTAGCGTAGCTGGCATGTGGCTGATCACCCTTTGGGACTACATCGACGATGCCACGCTGGGTGATACTGACACTCACGGCGTGCTCCTCGCAGTGTATAAACTCCTTCTGCAGGCCAGTGATTGAGTCGACGCTGGCTCGACTGTCCCCGCGGCCGCTTCTAAGTGCTACAGCGGACCTGAGGATTTTCTGCCGCGTCACAAAGATCTTCTGCTCGTTGGGCAAGCGGGCTTTGAGATCGTTCCATCTTACAGCTCTTGGGGCGGCCCCCAAGTCGCCTCGCCCGCGCTCGTCTGCCTTCATGCAGTTGCGAGCCCGCGGAGTATGACTTTGGTGATATTGCGACCTCGACTAGGTCAGAGCCGGCAGGCTCTGTCAGAATGCTGAGCTGGGTCGTGCTTTCAGCGGCTTCCATCGCATGCAGCCCGCCCTCGCTGTGGCGTGTCGCGCGTGGTGGCTCGCGCTCGCGCGCAATTACTTGGCGCGCGTGCTGAATGCCGCCGCGATTCAGGTCTTCGGATATCCTCGCCTCCCGTGGTTGGCTTGGATGGGGTAGGAGATATTGTGAACGCGGGGCTTCTCGAACTCTAAAGAATGAATTCGACTGCGCGACTTAGTTTTGCGCGGGCGCATGCTGCCCTGACGTGGCGCGCCGCCTCGGCTTCGCAGGGCGCAAATATAGTAGTGAGCGCAGCTCCGCAGCTCCTCGTCTTCCTCCTCTCCCTTCTCCTTTTGATCCTCCTGCTCGCTCTCTTCGCCTTTCATCGTGCCCCTTCTCGAAGGGTTTCCATTGAAACCCTGGGCAAAAAGCAGAGTGAGGCGGGCGGCGGCGGCGGCGGGGGGGGGCGGTGGCGGGCGGGGGGGGGGGGCCCTGGCCGGAAGCCGCCGCAGAGGGATTCCTAATGAAATCCTCCATAGCAGGGTTCCTAGTGGAACCCATCGCAAGAAGTAGGGGTCGGCGGGCGAGGAGGGCGGGGGATCGCGAGGCGGGCGATGGGGGGGGTCATCCATGCGAGGATCCCGATTGACATCCTCCGCAGAAAGGTTCAATTGAAATCCCCCGCGCATGTAAATCCATTCGCATAAGGATTCCTGTGGGGACTCCCCAGAGAAGCAATCGCGCTAAAACGCTGTACACAACAAGGAGACTTAGGCGCTTGCAATCCAAACTGATGTAACCAAACGCGTTGCAAACCAAGGGGTTGGCGCCGACTCGATGGAAAGTTGCCGCGGCAGGCGAAGGACTGGGCCGCGCGCAGGCGATTTGGTTCGGCGTCGGCAGTTATGTCTGGTTGGGGGGCGCCTCAGTCGCTCGCGCTTGCCTTCGCTGAGCTTGCGGGGGGTTGAAAAGGATGCGCGCGCGGTTCGCGTGGATCGGCTGCGCGCGCAGATGCAGACAAGCGCGTGCGAGGATGCGCCGCGTTGGAAGTGGGGCATTTCAGATGGTGAGGCGCGCGAGAAAAGGGGGGGGGGGGGGGGCGATGTGCCCGCGCGCACGTGTATTATATGTATGTGTATGTCTATGTATATGTCTATGTATATGTATATGGGTAGGTAAATGTTTACGGATATGTTCATGTATATATGTACATGTACATGTGTATGTATATGTTTATGTACATGTATGTGTGTATGTATGTTCTTGTACATCTGTATGTGCGTGTATTTGTAGATGCGTAGGTGTAGGTGTAGGTATATGCATATGTGTGTATGCTTGCATGTGTAAGCATGCACAGTTTTGCATAGGTGTATGTACATGCATTTTACTAGGTATATGTTAACCAGCGCGGACCTCAAACAGCGTGCTGTTGTTGTTTATGTGGTGCACTTAATCCCACCAGCCCTCTGGGCGTCGGTGGTTTAGGGTGTTTTCTCTTCCGTCCGTCCTTCTTCTCCTTTCGGGGAAGGGTGTGCCCGTGCCCCCCTCCCCTGGGCCTGAACAGGGGGTTCCGCGACGTGTCGGGGCGTCCAGAACGGCCTCGGCGAGGAGGCCACAAACATTGGTTTTACTTTGGTTTTGGCCCCATTTTGGCCTCCTGAGGGGGGGCCCTAATTAGCGCCCCCCCTCCCGTGATCGATCTCGGCCAAGATGGCCCAAAGATGGCCCCCGAGGCTCCCGAGGGTGCGCCGAGAGGGCCCCGAGAGGTGGCAAGGAAGCTTCAAGAGGCTCCCAGGATGCCCCCAGCAGGCTCCCGATATGCCCCGATAGGCCCCGAGAGACCCCCCCAGAGGCGCCCAAGATGCTCCGCGAGGCCTCGGCGAGAATGCCAAATGATTGATTGTATTTTGGTTCTAGCCACGCGTTTTTTTTTTTTTTTTTTTTTTTTTTTTTTGGGGGGGGGGGGGGGGGGGCGATTGCAATGGCGCCGCGAGCGCCAGGGGGGCCCAGGGCGGCCTCCAAGATGGCTCAAGATATCCCGAGATGTCTCGCAGCGTCACCCGCGATGCTCCAAGATGCCCCAAGACCGCTCCAAGACGGCTCCCAGTGGACAAAGAGCCCCCCCAGGGGGCCCCGAAGAGGCCAAAACCTTAGGGGCATCCATGCGTTTGGCTTTCTCGCCTCGTCGCTTCCGATGGCCATCCTGGGCCTCGAGATGGCTCCAAGGTGGTCCGAGAGGGCGAGGGCTCCGGGAGAAGCTCGAGAGAGCCCCGAGACGGCACTAAGAGCGCCTGAGAGCGCTCCAAGAGCGCCCCAAGAGCGCCCCGAGAGGCGAATCGTTGGGCCCCTGAGGGGCAGCGCTAACTGATGCTCGCTTCTTCTTTGATCGATGTCCGCCAAGATGGCCCCAAGAGCGCCCCCGAGGCTCCCGAGATCGCCTCGAGAGGCTCCAAGAGGCGCCCGGGGGGCCCCGACAGGCGCCCGGGAGGCTTCCTAGATGCCCCAATGAGACCCCCAAGAGGCCCCAAGAAGCTCTCCGAGGCACCCAAGACGCCCCAAGAGGCCTCCGCTGGGGGGCCCTTCCTGTGCGTGCTGCCCACTTCCCTGATCGAGGCAATTCCTCTGGGCATCGTTTCTGGATGGGCTGGTGCGGTTACTTTTGTCGGCGACCGCAGGCGAGAGCGCCGGCGGCGAGTCGAGTCAGAGCGGGCCGCGCAAAGACGAATTGACCTAAAGCGGTGGGCCGGGGCCTCGCGCGGCACCTCGGCGGCCGGGCCGGCGAGTGGAGGGGTGCTGTCGGCGGCTGCCGCGGAAGCTGCGCTCCCGGGGGTTGCGCGCATGCAGCGAAGTGCAGGGGGGCTGGCTGCCGGGGGGGCCGACTGCCAGGGTCTGCAAATAGCTAAATTGGATGCAGAGGGTGAGCGCCCTAAAGTTTGCGAAGTACCAGGGTGGCCAGAGCCAGGTGGGGCGAAGCCTCCGCGAGGCAAATTGCGTGCGAGAGTTGGCCATCCGAAGCTGAGGCGCAGCCAAAATGGCGCGCGGAAGCACCGCGGTGCGACCAGGGTGGGGCATCTCAGAGAAGGCCCAAGATGCTAGCCAAGGTCTGGTGGGTGCGGGTGGCGGCGCCAGCAAAGTCGCGCGCCCGAGCTCCGTGTAAGAGGGGCGCGGTCCGTGTCCGGCCAACCAGAGCAGGCGACTGGCGCGAACCGAACAAAGGCAGGCAAGTCGGCTGGCCAGCGCAAGCCGACCCCCGTGCGCACCGACGCCTGGGCAGCGCGCCCAGGGGCGCACGCTGCAGAGCCGACCCGAGACGGCAGGAGGGCGGACGCCATCGCAACAGCCGCACAAGCAACGGCGGAAGAACCGGGGGGCCAGCCGCGGGGGGGGCCGCCCCGGCGCGGGAGGGCGCCCGGGGGCGCGGTGGGGTGACGCGCCAAGGGGGAAAACAACTACAGCGGGCCGGGGGCCGGCGGAGGATAGGTGGATCACAGCCCCAGCGGCAGACCACGAGTCAGCATTGTCAGCCGGCCGCTGCCCGAGCCCCAAGTGCGGGGACCAGCGGGGGCCGGGCAGAGAGTGGCACCAGGGGTAGCTGCACTGTCTGCAAGTTCCGCAACGATCACCGCGCCCATGCGCGGCGCGCTGCGTCTAGTGCGAAACAAGGCGGGGGCCAGCGGCGAGGGCCCCCGCGCCAGACAATCACTAGCCAGCGATGCCTGCAGTCAATACCAGGGGTGGCTAACGGCCACTGGTTGCCAACTGATCACGCGCGCTGAGAGGGCTTCTGTGGCCGAAGCCATTCTGGCCTAACGGGCCCAGTTACTCCTTGCGGGTCAAATAGACAACGCTGCGTTGTCTGCTGTTGTCGGTCGCTGTTGTCGGGCGCCGCAGTGAGTCGCGCTCCGGGGGTCTGCCAGAGAAGGGGGGAGGGGGCTCGAGAAGGGGACTGGTGGGCTTTCGCGAAGCGTTTCGTTTTTTTGTTTGCAGTGGGTTGTCCACTCCGCTTCTCGCGCAATCACCCCGCCCGCGCAATCTTTTTTTTTTTTTTTGTTGTTGTTTTGTTTCTTCATTTTTCTGTTTGTGTGTGGGGGGGTTCTTCAAAAGTTATGGTTTTGGATGAAAAATGCGTGCGCCCATTTTTTTTCCATGGGGTGGCGGGGGGGGCCGATGCCGGCCCCCCTGGGGTGGTGTGAGTTCATATTTCGGATGGCGATGGGCGGCGGGGCAGAATCACATAGAACTTGCAATGCGCAAAGGGGGCGGGATAATCCTGGGCCCCATGGGGGGGGGGGAGTTTATTCTTTTGTTGAGAAAAGAAGAATCTGTGTGGCGCGATGCATGCGGCGCAGCCCATGTAAAGCAATCTACGCGGCGCAATCCACGGGGTGCAATTGGTTTGAACGAGCGAGTTGGCGCATCCCATGCTCCGGCAAACATTCCACGCGCCCATCCGCAACTCGGTTTGCAAAACCCATGTGGTGGCGATTGCGATGTGTGCTTGGCGTTGGCTGGTGCATCTGCGGCCGCGCCAACCCTAGCGCGCGCGGCGGCCAGCTAGTTCGGCGCCGCCGACGCGGCCGCGGTGGCGCTGACCTCCGGGCGCGTCCCAGCGGGCGCTTCACTGCGAGTCGGCGACTTGGGCGGGTGCGGTATCATGGCGACGTCGACAATGGTAGACGACGGTGATGGTAGCGATGCTGGTGGCGATGTTGACGCGGGCGAAGGCGCGGTCAGCGCGGGCGCCGATGCTGTTCGCGCCGACGACGATGACGGCGTCGACGCGTCGGCGATGAAGGTGTTGGAAAGAGTTCAACATGCGCGCGTGGCCGACGCGCGACCGCGTGGTTTTATATGACGCGGATTGTGCTCCCCCAGCACGCGCATGTTGTCTTTTTAGGAACGAGAATTTACAAACCTGCACCGCGTTTGACCACCTCCACTGCTCGCGTAATCATCGCGCCCGCCCGCCCGCAACTGGGTTTGCAGAACCCATGCGGTGGCGATTGATGATAGCGATGCTGGTGGCGATGATGATGGCGCCGACGGCGCGGCCAGTGCGGGCGCCGATGCTGAACGCGCCGTCGACGATGACGTTGCCTTCGCGTCGGCGGCGAAGGTTTCCAAGAGAGTTCGACATGAGCGCGCGGCCGATGCGCGAGAGAGGCCCGCGTGGTTTTATTTCGCGCGGATCGCGGCCCCCGGCGCCCCTGCAGGGGCGCGCGAATGATGTCCGCGTTCGGCGCCGTAGGCCCGTTTGGCAGGATTCCGTGAACGCACTGAGGAATTTGTGGTTTTCTCAAGAATGCGCAAGAGAGCGGGCGCGCGCTCCCTTGAAAACTAGCGTTGCGAAGCCGTGTGTTTTGTACATGGTTTTTAGACACTCGGTTTTGACCTCGTCCCGGCGCGCAAGGTTTTTTCGTGGATGTCGGCGCGCGTGCGCGACTTCTCGCGCGCGCGCACTTCGCCCCGCTGCTTGCGAGGGATTCTCGCGACGGCGCGCGCGCAAGGGCGTTCGAGCGATTTCGACGCGCGCGCGAAGTCCGTTTTGTAGTAAATGTGGAACATGTAGAAACAAACCTATTGGTTTCTTTAGAATTCGCACGAGCGCGCGCAATATTTTTTTGGGGGGTTGCGAAGCCATTTTTTTTTTTTTTTTTTTTTTTTTTTTTTTTTTTTTTTTTTTTTTTTTTTTTTTTTTTTTTTTCCGGGCACTCGCACTCGATTTTGACATCCTTTCGAAAACCGACGGTTCTTGAAGGATCTCGGCGCGCGCGCGACGACGCGCGCGTGCATTCTGTCGCAGGGGATTTTTTCAAGCCGAGGATTAGTGTTCAACGAGTGCGCGCGCATATCTTTTTTTTTGCAGAGGATGGCGGGT